>JAHTLZ010000327.1:18531479-18547258 GCA_023846285.1 Phrynocephalus versicolor
CTCAGAGGCTGAAGAGGCTGGACGGAGTTTAAGGCTTAGCTCAGGGGCTGAAGAGAATGGATGGAGTTTAAGGCTTAGCTCAAGGGCTGTAGAGGATGGATGGATTGGATAGAGCTTAAAGTGTAGCTCAGGGGCTGCAGTAACTGGATGGAGTTTAAGGCTTAGCTCAGGGTCTGAAGAGGCTGGATGGAGTTTAAGGCTTAGTTCAGGGGCTGAAGAGGCTGGAGGGAGCTTAAACCTTAGCTTAAGGTGCCCAGCGCCTCCTTGGTGTTGACTGTCTGCCTCTCCCTTCTGGCCAGAATGCACTGCGGGAACGTCATGAAGCCTTACCTGAAGGACAACAGCGGGAGCCATGGCTCGCCCACCAGCGGGATGCTCCACGGCATCTTCTTCAGTTGCAACACAGAGTTCAACACGGGCCAGCCCCCCCAGGACTCCCCGTACGGCCGCTACCGCTTCCAGGTCCCCGCCCAGCGCCTCTTCGCCCCCAACACCACCAACCTCTACTTTGCTGACTTCTACTGCATGTACACCGCCTACCACTACGTCGTCCTGGTGCTGGCGCCCAAAGGCTCTGCCGGAGACCGCTTCTGCCAGGAGCGCCTGCCCCAGTTGGACCTTTCCTGCAACAAGTTCCTGACCTGCGGCCTCGAGGAAGGGGAGCTGGTCTACCGCCACGCCCAGGACGTCATCCTGGAGGTCATCTACACGGAGCCGGTCGACCTCAGCCTCGGCGTGCTGGGCGAGATCAGCGGCCACCAGCTCATGAGCCTCTCCACCGCCAACGCCAAGAAAGACCCCAGTTGCAAGACGTGCAACATCAGCGTGGGGCGCTAGGGACCGGAGCCGGGGTGGGGAGGGCAGGGGAGGGGAGGGGAAGGGGTCTCGAGCCACCTAAGGCCACGGCCCTAGCCATCCGAAAGCCCGCTCTCCCGGGTGGGAGTCAAGAGCAATGCCGGAGAGCGAGCCTTTCATTGCATCTCACCAACCTGCCTCCATTGGTCCCTTTCCCTCCATCCCATTCTCTCTGTGTGCGTCTTGCATGCCTGCATCATCCTTGTAAATAAGATCCCAAATGAGGGGAGAGAAGGGCCAGGGTCCCTTTGTAGGGCCTATTCATTTAAGAAGAAAAACAGATCCCCGGTCTCCTGGGATCTCTCTTTCTCTCTCTCTCTCTCTCTCTCTGGAGAGAAAGTCCTCCTACGTTGTTCAAGCTCAGACGGACATTTCACTTGCTGTACACACGACAAACGATGCTGGCCAGTGCCATGTAATGGTCCAGCATCCTTAACAGGACCTCTCTAGCTGGGGCCTCTTCACCTTCTCTCACTCCCTGCTTTCTTTGGCCCGCTTCCTTCCATGCCATCCGATTTCTCCCTCCAGGCAGGGTCCTCTGAAACTCACAAAGGGTCTCCCCACCCTCCCCTCCCATAGCCTTTATCAACAGGGTTGTCTGCAGTCCGGCTCCCATCCAGAAGGGTGGAGGAGACCCCCAGGGGTGTCGCGACGTGCATGGTGGCGTGACCGCCTGCATGGAAACCAGCGCCAAAGGGGAAGCCATCCGCCCGTGTTGTGTGGGGGGTGGGGGGAACCTTAGCAGCTCAGGACCCAGAGGGAGACTCCTCCCTCCCCGTTTCCTCAGGGCGTGATGCCCTGTTTGTGCACACATCCTTTATTTATTTGGAACCAATGAATGGGCTGGGGGGGGGAAAATGGCAGGTTGGAGCAGGTCTGTTGGCAACTGAGCGGAAGACTGGAATGTCAGTGGGTGTGTGGCTGAAGAGAGGTACCCAGCCTGCCTCTGCTTCCCTTGGTAGGTCTGCGTCTCTTGGCCAGGAAGCAGATCCCAATCTGCCCTCCTTGGCCTTGACTGCAGGTCCTCACGGGAGAGGCTTTTGAAGGCAGTGGGGGGGAGGGGTTTGGTGGTTTTGGTTGGGTTGGCAGAGAGAGATGAAGCCCAGTGGCACTGGGCATCATTCCCGGCCACCAACTTTGCTTCTCAGCCCAAAGCAACCTGGGGAGCGTCTGGGTCAAGCAGAAGAAAACTCACCCCCAAACCCATCTCTCTGTCTTTTTCTTTGAAATTGCCCATGGCTGGGGGACTTCAGCAGCTCCTTACCAGCGCCTCTCCATCCCTTCATTCACAGCTGCAGCTTCCAAAAATGGACGGGGACAGTTGTTAGCCTGGATTTAATCCAGTGGAGTTCAGTCACTTGACAAAGGCTGTGCAGCAGTTCAGGAGCAGAGGGGAGGCTTGGAAGGAGGCTTGTCTGATCAAAGGCCAAGCTTACCAGACCCTAACCCTCTCTGAAGTCAGTCTGGGCCAAACCAGTACTCCTGCCATCGGCGCCAGCAGGGAGGAACACTGGGACTGGTTGTCCGGAATCTAGCAAGCATGGTTTGCCTGCCCTTTCCGGGGACACGAAGCCTCTCGGATGGGTGGGAAAAACGGAGGGAAACTCAGCTTGTCCTGAAAGGAGTTAGCAATACCTTGGTGGCCACTCCCAGCTTAGGTTGAGTTTCAACTTGCCCGTGACTTCATCCAGCCTTCAGAAACCAGCTCTGCTGAGACAGGCTAGGCCTGATCTTGGCAGCTGCAGAACCCACCCACCCTCCTCTTCTCTCTGCCGAAGGCTTGGCCTCCGCCTCCAGCATAAGCAGTTTTTATTTGTTTGGGTTTTGTTCTGACTGTTTTCCTAACTAAGCCTCGCACACAAGCCCGGCCTGTCCTCAGAGCACCTTAGGACGATGCATCCAGGAAGGGAAGGGCGCCGTCGTCATCTCCGCCTCTCTCGCGACATATACCTGGTGTCACCTATGTAAGAGGTGTCATTTCCCACCATGGTGGAAACTCGGGGGGGGGGTAAATAGGAGTGTGGTGCCAGAAAGCTATCTTCCACCCCACAGAGTGGGAAGGGAATCCTTCGTGACAGGAACGCCCATACTTTTGGATGAGGAATTTCTGAGCACACTGAGTTGAACAAAGGACCCCACCACGGAGAGGAACTGGGAGGGACCACAATTCCGGGGTTCTCTTGAATCCACCACAAATCATTGGTTGCCCAATGAGCCCAGTGCAGGCTATGGGCTAAATGTTTTAGCAGCCAAACTCGGTTTTACCAAGCCTTTTGGGCAGAGCTGCCAACATCTGGCTGAAGGGGAACATCTGGCTTAGGGGAGCCCCATTGTTTCTGTAGATCTGCTTTTTCAGATTGCCATACGGGGACATCTGGCGTTCCCTTGGACAGTCCAAAATGGCAGACAGAAACACATGTTGCCTGAGGCAAACAGTCGTCCTTGTAAGGCATGTCTGGATAGACATGCGTGGGGTCAACAGCCCAGCCCTAAAGACCTGGCCGACAGCAACACACACGGGGATTCTGTAACAAAAATGAAAACATGCCTCTACTGAGCAGTCTGGGTAGAAATTCTTGCCAGCAACGGGGCTCCAAGTGTCTCCGAAACCCTGAGAAGTGAAGCAGGGTGAGGCAAGAGTCATGAGTGAAAATGACTAAGGAGCGTGGGACTCTATGAATAGCCCTCTATTCATGTCCTGTCATCTTCCACTAGCTGGCTAGAGCATCATCTTTTGGTCATCAAATGCCAGGTCATGTTGATGGTTCACTCTGGAATTGGACTGGAGTATGCTGGCGGCTCTGGAATAAGGCCTACATTGAGTGTGTCCTTGATGGCCTTCTCAACAGGAGGAACATCTAGGAAGTCCTTCTCATTGTGGACTGGTGAGGCCTGCAGAGATAAACCCTCCTTTGGCCCCCCCTCCAAGGAAATAGGAATCTCCCCTGCAAACAGCAGAAGTGGCTTGTTAATGGTTTTGCCTAGACAGTATGGGAGGGTTGACAGATCTGTAGATATCCATTTGTTGAAGTAATGATAGCTCACTGGTTGGAAAGAAACCCATAATATTTCAGCAAGATGTACCTGACTCTGTCCTGAGAATACGCTGCACTGGCTTGATCAGTACGCAACACCATTCTTCTTTAATCAATCGCTGTCCAATATGCTGCATCTCCCATCTCTGCCCTCTGGCACTGCCCATGCTTATGAGGACAACCATATGACTCATTGGCAATGCTGGTACAATCTCTGCTGTTCCCAGGACATTCAGGATGCAATTTGCTGAGTCCATGCGGTCTCGACTGGTTTCAGGGAATTATGTTGTCATCCTACCTGCAAAGTTGTTCAGTTGTACCCTGGGCCTGGATCTAGTGACCTCTTTGTTAAATCCATGGCACAGTTAAAGGAATCCCACTAAGAAGGTGCATTTCCCGGTTTTAAAGAGAAGAGGCATCTCTGCTTGGAGAAAGGGGTGTTCTGCAGACGTGTTTTTATTTTCTGCTGCATTTCCAGAGTCGTAAGTGTCCAGATGCTCAGTGCAGCCAGATGTGTAGTGTTTGCTGTGTTCTCTAACAGTGCTACGCTGTGAATGATGCTAGCAAGCTCCCTGGCTTTTCCTGTGCTGGTGTTTACTTCCTGTCTTCCTGTCCCGTCACACTGCCGATCTGGTTTCCCCAGCTTCGTAAATGTATGCCGAGAAAGCTAGATTGGGGCAGATGCAGGATTTATAAAGAACAGATGCCTTCTCGAGCAGAACTTGAATCAGGAGGAGGCACGGTCACAGCAAACCTTTCTCGTTTCACTTCTGGTATGAAGCGGTGCTGAACGTAGAAGGTTTTACTTGGCAAATAAACATAGAAGGTATTCTAAAGCATGACACACAACCTCCTGTGACAGGCACACTGACACACACACACCATTAACAGCAGGCAAAAACCCCAATTAATAGGTGACCAGTTGGGATAGCCGGGTGTTTCTCTTGAAGCCAAAGCAAGCAAAGGGTCTTTTGGCAAATGAAAGCCTTAGGCTAGTAGCCTGTCGGTGGTTCCAACCCAAGGAGATCCATTCAGGCGATGGTACATCCATCTTTACGTCAATCCCAAATAGGACAGATGGGTTTACTATTTTGGAGACCAGAGGCAGGATATTGGCTTTCAAGATATGACATAATAAGCTTTCAGGAGTTGCGACCAGTTTCCATCAGTGCCACAGCCTCTAACCTGTGAAAGCCACTATTGAATGTAAACATGATTGGATGTGCCACAAATTATCCACCTGTATTCTAAGATACCTCAAGAATTTTTTATTGCTATTAATAGAGTAATCCTATAGCCTGACCCCCACTCCCCATTGAGTTCAGTGGTGTTTGCTCCCAGGTCAGCGGGTATAGGATTGCCTCTTAAATTAGGGGAAGACTACAGTTGGTCCCCAATTAATTGTCTAAAATTACTGTATTTAATTTTACATAGGGAAAGCAAGATAGGACAATTGGAGGGTATTATCAGTATTTTTATTTAGCAAAATATTTAATAATTTTAATAGTAGGAATATAATGAGAGGCAGTTATGTAACTGGATTAAGATGATCTTTTAATGATGTAGGTTAATTAGTTGAGAGATGATAAAAGATCATTTGAATGCCTTGAATTGGCTGGCTGGTTGTTTGATTGGTTGAATGAATAAATGGATGGATGGATGGATGGAGAAGTACAGTGGTACCTCTACTTAAAATTGTCTCGACTTAAGAGCAATTTAACTTGAGACCGAAAATACATTGGCGTTTAACTGCTGCCTTACAAATTTTAGATGCAGTCTGCTCTACTTAGATTTTTTTTCAATTTGTTATTTATTATTTATTTAGGGCTGCTCTACTTAAAAGTTGTTCACTTTAAAAGCTTGCATTCGGAACAGATTAAACTTGTAAGTAGAGGTACCACTGTATAGCCTTTAGGGAAACTTTGGTCACGAGTCTCTTTTTTTTATCTCAATAACCTACTTGTCCATCTGGCCCTGTATCATATAAACAGATCAGATCTTTGCTTTCCAGGGTTCCTGGTACCTGATCATTTTAACTAGAGATTGAACTTTGGACCATTTGCATCCCCAAAACATGCTCAGTCATAGAACTACAGTACAGTTCTTTTCCTGCATGTGATCAGAGGGGAAGAAAAAAGAATCTCAGCAAAGCATGGCCAGCCAGACAACAAGTTATATCATTTCTCGCCACTGGCTATATATTGCTTAAACCTGGCAAGAGTCGCCGTCTGACATCTGGAGGGCAAATCTCAGCTCTTTAGCCACAAAAAGGAGAATAAATATGGGTGCGATCATAGGAGGGAATAGGTCGCAATTGGGACTGCTTATGGAGTCATCTGGTCTGATCTTTTCCTCCAGCAACCTGGGAAATGGGCCCAGGCAGGGCCGGATTAAGACCCTTAGAGGCCTTAAGCACTTAAAATATTTTGGTTCCCCCCTAATATAAATGTAATTCAAGATATAAACTATAATAAACCATAAAATAAAATTTTATTTATTGAAATTAAACAAATCTTACAGTAAGATAAGGGTTTTTTTTTTGTAATTCCACTTTATTTATATCTGAAAAGTTTTCTCCTACATTTCTAAATTGCAAAGTCTTTGATCAGATCATCAAAACTAATCTTACGTAACACATCTGCTTCTATACTTAATAGAGGTAAGGCATCCAGCCTGCCTTGTTGCATCGTTGTTCTGATGGGATTTTTTTTTTAATATACTTCAACTGAAAATAATGAATGCTCAGCTGAACAATTTGTGACCATTGCTGTTAAAAGTTCTGTGGTGCCCCCCTCTTCCCTTGGTGCCCCCCTAAGCATGTGCTTATTGGGCTTAATGGTTAATCCACCCCTGGGCCCGGCCCTGATCCGTCTCCCAGTTGGACCAGCTTTATGGCTTCTACTTTCTGTGACTGGAGCAATTCCGCGGCAGACAGGAGAGTTGTTTTCAGCCCGTTAGCCACTAGCCTGTTCTTCCGACAGGCCGGCTGGGGTCCTTCTGAAACCCGGGGAGAGTTGTTTTGAACACCGGGGCTCTTGCACACAGAGCCCTCTTGGACAAGACAGAGGATGGTGTTCCTGGCGATGCTGTGGTTCAGCCCATCAGGAGGGGTCGAGGTTACCACTCGCTGATTCGGAGAGGGCTGGGGCTTTGGGGGAAGGATAACGCTACCTTTCCAGTTGCAGCATTGGTGAGACCACCTTGGGGGAGGGGGGAGAAAGTTGGCTACCTGATGAGCATCCTGACCCCTAGGCTTCCAAAGACCTGCATGCAGCCAAGGCTTTCTGCATGGCCCTCGCCTCCCACACCTCCTCCCCAGCAGCATCCCGGGTACCAAGTGGTGCTTTTCCGGGCTGTATGTACGATGCACGCTGTAACACCCCCCCCCCTCAATATCCTAAGCCAAGACTGTGCTGTGCGTACAGTGTGTATCAATAAATTACAGACCTGTGTTGAACTGCCTTGGCTCTTTTCACTCCATGCATCACCAGACAGAACATCTGGAAGATTTGGGGAAGAACATCTGTATATAGCTCAGCCAGGAGGCATGTAGTAGTGAGAGCATACCCCCCCCCCTTTGCATTACGTAGTCCATTTCTAAAGACCCCAAATCTGTACCTCTGTAATCTTAGCAGTCTCTTCAATACAGAGAAGTTTTGTTTAACACGGAATGCCGGAGGAGTTAGGGCGTGTTGGGGGGGACAACAGGGGACAGAGAAGCTTCACTCAGGATAAAAGAGATCAACAACATCAACTTAAATCAATGCACACAGAAAAATAGAAATATCACAAACTGAACATTAAAGACAGTGAGGAAGCTTTGATACCACTAGGTATCAGTCATGTAGCAGCACAGAAGGAAAGTCTATTTGTGATCCCTTTGAATCTTAAAATGAGTGCCTTGGCATCCTTCCCAAAACAAAAACAACAACAAAAACCCAGACCATAAAAAAACCACATACTGTACACATTTCTAACAAAAAGTAAGAGAATTAAGATTCAACTAACTCCTCATTCCGAGCTGCCTAGATGCCCTAAACACATCCCATCTTGCCTGATTTCAGAAGCTAAGCAGGGTTGGCCCTGGTTAGTACTTGGATGGGAGACCACCAGGGAATACCAGGTGCTGTAGGCACCTGGAGTAGGAACTGGCAAGCCACTCCAGTCTTCCTGCCAAGAAAACTCCATGGACATGGGGTCACGAAGAGTCGGTCACGACTGTAATGACACAACACACACACAACTCTTCTTTCCAGTTGACTTTAAAATTTTGGAGATGTCAGGAGCTACGACAGCTCCTCTCAGCTCAAGAGAATGGAACCAAAATGTCTCCTCTTGGGAAGAACCAAGAGATGAAGGAGAAGGAAGGAGCAACTAGCAATCCTACAAACAGCAGCCTAAGGTTGAAGGCTAGTCAACACAGAGTAGGCAAAGGACTGTAGAAAACCCAAGAATATCTTCTCTCTTGCTTCACCATGCAAGGGCACGTGTTTTCTCAAGTGTACACTACAAAGCATATAGTCATTTCCAGTAAATATACGGGCATGTAATTCAACACACCTGTGGTTCTCCAGCCATCATGATCATCAGCCAAGAACGTATTTAAATTCCAAAGGAGTAATTCAAATGATAACAGCTGCTTATTCACAGGCACAAAGATAATGTTCATTCCTGTGTGACCTACATGGGAGGGATTTCCACTGTGCCACGTCTTGTGTCGCCAACAGATGGGAGAATATAATTTTTAAATTTATTTCGGTCAGGTACTGCTGTATCTAAGTGGAGCACCTTTGTCTGTTCTGTGGATTCATGATTGCTTAGCTCAGGCATGTCCAAACTTTGTCCCTCCAGATGTTTTGGACCACAACTCCCACAGTCCTTTGTCATTGGCAATCTAAGCTTAGAATTCTGGGAGTTGTGGTCCAAAACATCAGGAAGGCCAAGGTTTGGACATGCCTGGCTTAGCGAGAGGTCCAACTAGATTTGGTTTGTACATGCCCAATTGTTCTCTGTATTTATTGTTTTTTTCCACTGTTGTAAATCTCCTGGAGTGGCCCTGTTGCCAGAGGGGCCGTATCCAACAGACAGACAGACAGACGGACGGACAGACAGACAGTCAGACTTGGTACATTAGACTGGCTGACAGGTGGAACTTTTCTTTTAAAACACACACACTGTTTCTTCAGGACATAAAGCTTCTTCTCAAATGGCTACAATTGTCAGCAACGCAAGGAGAGATAGATAGATTTTCAACTTAGGGTATTTGTACACAACCCCTAAACTCCGCAGCAAATGGCTCCCAGCTCCGGAGCTTAAAATTGTTTCCCCACCAGCTCCGGAGTTTACAGATAATTTAGTGCGGCCACGCCCACCTAAGCGCGTCCCAGCGCACTTTTCAGGTACCTGCTCTTGGAGGGTGAAAAATCCCAGATCCGGATGTAAAGGAGTGAGTGCCCGGCTCTCCTCGCTTCTGTTTGTTGGGGTTTTTTTGCCTCCCACCCCTTTAAGAGAAGGAATCAGGATGACGACGGGGCTTGGGGAGGCTTGGACTGGCAACGGAGGTGAGCCTGCATTCTTTTGTCCCTTTTTTCCTCCCTCCCCTCACACAGACAGGATCAAGGAAGTGCGGAGGGGTGGGGACGCAGGAAGAGCAACGAACCCCCAAGATCTCTGGTCCGAATTTAAGTGGCCAGCGGATCTTAGGGGTCGTGTGAAAAGAGTCTGTTGTGTCACCTGAAATGGTGCATTTCTAAGTCAGTCACTCCCGGAGTGATGCCTGGCCACGGAACGCACCAAGCCTCCGCACGTGCGGAGAAGTATTCTTAGTAAACTCGGCGACACGTTGGCCACGGATGGGGGATGGATTGTTGTGCCAACTCTTGGCAGAAGGGCAGCTTAGAACACAGGCCATTTTTATCCTCCCACCACACCCGCCCCTGCTGATGCTATTCTTGTTGTCCAACGGTTGCGGTTGCCATGCACAACACACAGGCACACTTTGTACACCCAACAGACAGCACAGAGAGAAGGTGTTGAAAGAAGCCCTGGATTCAACGGCGGTTTGTTGACACTTCCCTAATGGCACTTCGCTTCATGCCATGATTATCCCTCTTGGAATATTAAAGACGCAGCAATTTAATTTAAAACCTGTTGCGTTGTCTGTTCATTCTTTTCCCGCTGGAGAGGCTGTGAAATAGGTGACTCCTCACGGCTGCCCGCCCTGTTTTCAAATCCATAGTTCACCAGCAACTGTCCAAATAAGAGCTGGTGCACCGACTAACTTGAACGGTTAAACAAAGTGGAAATCACTCCCCGCTCCAAAGGAAAACCACAAGAAATGTATTGGTTTCCAAAGAAAGACTGTTTTATTGAGCAAACGTATTTTCTGAGTTGCCAGATCCACCACTGGGGAGCAGGGACGGGCACGAAATGGAAAAAAAGGAGTTTTGTTTCATTTCGTACCCCCTGCATTTCATTTCATTTTTAAATAAATTCTTGTAAAAAAATAAGCGTAACAAAACGAAACAGTAATGAAATGATTTGTTACTCTATAAAACAGATCCTCTGGGTCCTAGAGGCACCAAATTTTTCTCTCCCCACCCCCACCATAAATTGCCCATCCCTACCGGGGAGCTGGTGTATCTGAATGACAGAGCCCCCAGGGATGGTGATTATAAATTAAGCCCCCTGGGAGATTTAAAAAAATAATTCCTGCAAATTTAACAGCAGCATAACTAACACATGGGATACCCAGTGTGGTGTGGTGGATAGAGCAACAGATTAGGACTCAGCCAAGAGGCCGGGATCCGATTCCTGGAAACCCACTGGGGGTGTAGTACCGGCACATCTTTGTTCAGTTAGAAGAGACCTATTTTCAGACATCTTGCGCTTCTATAAACACCCTTTCCTGGAGGTTTTTGGCAGAAGAACCTAGAACACCATCAGTTGCTAGAGAAACAATGCAAAGGCGGCACAGGAATAGCTAGAGCAACATCATCATTGCGGTGAAGCCGTCGCCATCCCGGCGAAAGAAAAGAAGGCATTGAACGATCGCTTTGATTTCTATTGTGCCGATCAGGTCTGTGTTCAGATTTCAGCCCACTCCCTTGTTCACAGGCTACCGAATCGAGTTTGACCGAACTGCATGGCTTGCGTATAATTTAAAGCCCGCAAAGGAGATAGCCTCCAGGCAAAGGGAGGGGTCCATCAATTGATCAGAATCACAATCATGTGCCATCAAATCAAATCTGACCGACAGAGGGCCTTTTCCAGGGATTTCCAGGTTGAGAGTACTCAGAAGTGGTTTCCCGTCCCTTTCCACTGGGGGGGGCGCCCTGGGACGGTGCAGCTTGCCCAAGGCCACCCAGGCTGGCTCTTGTCCCAGGAGGCATGGTTTGGCCACCAGAGACCTAAACCACTGGGCTATCGAACCAGACGTATTAGGACAGGCAACCACAAAGATTGTAGGTGCGCAAAATCATTATTACTGTATTTTATTAAGAAGTATAAACTCTCAGTGCACACGTTTTAGAAGGGAAGTGCCAGCGCCCACACATTGAGCAGACTCATGGCATTTGTAAACAGATGTTTGGTCCCCATTTAAGGACCCTTGCTTATATAAAAGTCTTGCATACCAAAATCACACAACATGCCCTTGCTGACCAATATATATTCAACGGGGGTTCTTCTCCCCTAGCCTTTGCTGTACCTTCTCCTTTAAAAAAAAACCTGGACATCAAAGGGGTTAAAACTAGGAAGGTTGGCCTTTGCAACCTTGGCTCTGCCACTGAGCGGCGAACCAACAAACCCAGGGACCGAAATGCCGACAGCTGTCCTGCTTGTAGCATATCTCACAAAGGGCGCTTTTACACGACCCCTAAAATCCGCTGGCCCCTTAAATTCGAACCAGAGATCTTGGGGGTTCGTTGCTGTTCCTGCGTCCCCACCCCTCCGCACTTCCTTGCTCCTGTCTGCGTGAGGGGAGGGAGGGAAAAAAGGGACAAAAGAATAAAGGCTTACCTCCCGGTGCTGGTGGAAGCTGCTCCGAACCCCGTCACTTCCTGATTCCTTCTCTTAAAGAGGCTGCGAGGCAAAAAACAACAACAAAAAGAAGCGAGGAGAGCCCGGCACATCCGCAGCAAGGAATTTTCACCTGCCAAGAGCAGGTACCTGAAAAGTGCGCTGGGTCATGCTTAGGTGGGCGGGGTCGCACTTAATTTCCTGTAAACTCCGGAACTGGTGGGGAAACATTTTAAAGCTCCAGAGCTGGGAGCCATTTGCCCCGGAGTTTAGGGGTCGTGTATAAACACCCTAAGTCACTGGTTACAACTCCAGACTTGCTGGCCTGTTGGACTCAAAACCACAGAGGAAGAAAAGAGAATAAACGGTTCCCCAGAAAGAGCAAGGCAGGATGGCTAACATTTATTTATTAAGGAGGACAAAAGGGTCTCGAGGAAAACCATACACTCTTGGATCTTCTCCCGCCAGGAAAGCTGGATGCTGCTTTTGGTTTTTACCTGTTCCCTGCAGCGGCCCTGTTCTTCTGAACTGTTGTCGTCGCAGGAGAGACACTCTTCCATCTCAGTGTCATGGGGACACTCCGTGGGCTCCTTCCACGGAGCCCCCGAAGGTTCCGGTCTCTGGCATCGTTGGCTCTGCTGTCCGCCGATGTTTTCTTCGTCAAGCGATGGCGCTTGGGTCCCTGTGCTCTTATTCTTCCATTTCTTGCACTGTGGGGCTTCACTCCCTAACTCCGTGCTTTCCCCGTTATCCAGATATATATTTAAAGGGACGTCCAGGTGAATGTCGATGGGGATCATTTTGCGTTTCTTCTGGCAGGGCTGTGTGTCACAGCAGCATCGCAAGGTCTGTCGGCTCCTGGCCCCTGTCCTTTTTTCCATTCCAGAGTTTTGGTGTTTCCTTCTCCGTGAGCACCATGCCTGGGTTGTCTTCTGCCCACAACATGTGCAAGATGAGGTGGACTGGCTTTCACACTTCTGCTTGCTGCCGGCTCCAGTCCTTGGCGAAGGCCCGGGCATCTCCTCTGCCTCATGCACTTCTCTTGTTTTGCACCAAACGCAAGAACTCGACGAGCTTTCGGAGCCACTCGGTTCTGATCGTTGCCTTTTTTGGCCGCGGGATGCTGCGAAGCCAGGCGCTTCTTCGCCCCCGCTTTTGCAGGCCAATGTGTTGGCGCATCTGTTCTTCTTGGCGCCTTTCCTCCCCCGGGGACGAGCGCAAGCCACGGGCGGGGTTTGAACTTGCTTGCGGTAGCTTTGCGTGATGAACTCGGCCATCGAATAGGTCACCCCGATCTTCTTCGAGAGCTGTCTGGGGGTCAGGCCCAGCTCCCGCCACCTGGTCTTGTCAATGTTCATTCTGGGCCTGCAGACCAGTTACCCCATCTTCCCGCCTGCCGTAGCTCTCCGTGGTCTGCGGGAGTCCCCGGAGAGGAGGCTGCTCTGTGACCTCGGCGGTTCCAGCGCTGATGTCATAAGGAGGACTGGGCTTGAGAATGTCGTCATGCCGGTCAGACAGACGGGAAGATCCTTTTCATGGAACCCAAGCCGATGGCTGGCGCCGTTGTGCTATTGATCTTTTATCTTAGAACTGTACAGCTGGGAGGGATCCTGGTGGATCTCCGCGTCCTGTCAAGGAATCAAACGTCCAAACTCCTGCTCTGCAGCCAGATCCCTAAACCTCTATGCAGTGCTTTGGGGAACTGTGCCTGGTTTATTTATTTATTTATTTATTTATTTATTTATTTATTTATTTATTTATTTATTTATTTATTTATTTATTTATTTATTTATATGAGAGGATTTTATGTAATCTTGCAGCTTGATTCAACTTCAGAAATCCAGGTATGCCTCCCTACTTCAATAGATTATAATACAGTGGTCCCTTGTATAAAGGAATCAATTTGTTCAAATGAAATTATGTTAAGCAATTTTTCCTTTATACAAATTTCCCATAGGAATGCATTGACAATGGAGTAATCCCATTTTTATGTTGTACGGATTCTCCCCATAGGCAATTATGTTAAGCAAATTTCCCCTGTCTCTGGAATGTTTTATGTTGTACAGATTTTATGTTATACAAACTGTTTGTTCTACAAGGGTCCATTGTATTTATATTTCGAGACCTCCCGTCTTCCAAAGGAACTCCGGGCGGTTCACAGCAGCTCTCTCTTATCAACGGTTTTCATTATCCACGGCGAAGGCCTGGAATCAATCCACAACACATCCCGGGATTCTACTGTACTGGATTGCAAACTCTGTAAAAAAAAAAACCAACCCATAAAAGCATGTGGATTCTTAACGACAAGCTTTAATGAATCCATGGTCTTCCCTAAAAGTGGTGCAGAGCGACGTCCTCCATTTCCTCTCTACACACCTTGCACTGCTTTTTGGGAAACACACAGTTCAGTGTCTGTGAAGATTCTCAGTCATCCAGGTGAGTTTATCTGGAAGTTGAGTCATGGCTACTGGACTTCTTTTTTTGAGAGATAGAAACGTTTCGCTGTTCATCCATACAGCTTCATCGGTCTGAATACAGCTAGTGCAAATCCTCCATCTTATAGGCAGCTTTGACCTCTTGTCACCCTGGCCTGAATTAGGCTCATAAGGTCAAAGCTGCCTATAAGATGGAGGATTTGCACTAGCTGTATTCAGACCGATGAAGCTGTTTGGATGAACAGCGAAACGTTTCTATCTCAAAAAAGAAGTCCAGTAGCCATGACTCAACTTCCAGACACAGTTCAGTGGTATAGCGCACACACCCTCCAGGAAAAAGGGATCCGGAATGCATCCCTGGAGCCTGTAGTATTACAAACCCCCAGGTAAGACAGCTGGGAAGGATCCCTGCCTGCATCCTAAGAGAGGTAAATACCCATCAAAAGAGGCAATACTGGGCTACAGGGTCCAGGGGTGTGGCTCTGTAAACCTTTCCAGGAACTTGTCCTTGGTATTAGAGATGGGCACGAATTTAAAAAAAAATGGTGTTTCATTTGTCGTTTGTCATTTAGGGAGTCCGTTTCGGTTCGTTTCCGTTTTTCGTGAATTTTTGCAAAAAATTCATTTTTGTTTTCATTCGTTTCGTTACCATTTCGTTACCATTTATTTCCTTTTTTGTGATTTTTTTAGCATTTAAAGCAGTTCAATGGATTGCTGTAACGAAAACGAAACGGGCGACAAAATTTCTGGTGTTTCTGTTCATTTCGTTTCATTTTAGAGACAAAATTTGTTTGTCATTTCTTTACGTAACGAAACGAAAAAACGGAAACGGGAACGAAAAATTGTTCATTTCGTGCCCATCTCTACTTGATATCTTGACATGAGAGACTCGACTTACAAATGTCCTCGTATTGGGTGTTTTGGATCAGTGTGGGTTTTCTTTTTTGCATGGCATCCTGTTTTTGCTATCATCTGCACCCAGATTGCTTCTGACATACCCATGAATTGATAACCGCCCCTCCCATCCAAAGCCCTGCTGAGGTCTTGCAATGTCCAGGCCAGGACTTCCTTCCCTGAGTCAATCAGTCTCATATACGGCCTTCCTCTTCTCCCGTCGCTTTCAACTCTAGCATTGTTGACTTTTCTAGGAAGGCAATGTAGGCCATTCTGTGCAACGAACGCACTCCCTGTTTGCTTTGGCTGGATCATGTTTAGCTGACTGTGGGCTTCAGGCGCTCCCTCTGAAGTCTTCCCCCCTCCTTTAACAGTTTGCTTTGAGGGTATCACGGGAAAGAGGAGAACCAAGTATACCAATGTAAGGAAAAGGAGAATATAATAAATAATATTAAAGAGGGGAAAGAAAACCCCAGCCAGTCTAGAAATGATCTCTGGAAATGGAGCAGCTGATGGCAACTCTGCAGCATGGAACACAACA
>JAHTLZ010000327.1:18547713-18561822 GCA_023846285.1 Phrynocephalus versicolor
AAGAAGAAGAAGAAGAAGAAGAAGAAGAAGAAGAAGAAGAAGAAGAAACTTGCATATTGCCCTATAGTGCTTCTGGGTAGGTTCACAACAAAATTATGCAAACAAGTGTGTTTCAATAACTTATTTTACCAACCCTGGAAGGATGGAAGGCTGAGTTAAGCTTGATCTGGCTACTTGAATCTGTGAGAATCAAGCACAAGTCCTAAGCAGAGGCTTGATTACAATACTGCAGTTTATCCTCCGTGCCACGGGCTCTGTGGTTTCGCTCCCCCCCATTGATTCCAATGTAATTATTCTAATTCAAACATTTTAAAAGTGAATGAAGCAGCAAAAAGATTTCTTTGTGTTACCTTTTTTATATATAAAGAATGAGACGCTATTTTAAAGCCCCGACAAATGGTCAGGGCGAAAGAGGCTGAAGGACATCCCTTTAACAGTACAAGAAAGTTTGTTTATTACATCATTACAACAGACGGCTCCTGCACACTCGGCAGTCTCTCCATCACATTTGGGTCTGTGCATTCAGACAAATCTGTGCTGGTCAAGCTGCATGGTGGAGTTTCTAAAGGGAAAATGTCCTGCCATAAAAATTTGAATTTCTAAGCATTCTTTTAAACCCTTTACCTCCAGGATTGGGGAAGCGAGCTGTGAAGACAAAAATGGAATGAAAATAAAAATCAAACTATAAAACGGAAGTGGCAAAGAGATTTTTCCTGGAGGAGACACTTCCAGAGAAACAAAAGAGGCACAGAAATGGATTTTAAAAACAAAAACGAAAGAACTCAAAACACTTCGCCGAGCCTTGTCCGTATAAGTGTCAGGCAGCACCTTTATTTTTTGAGCGAGTGTTTCGCACTCTTGAGGTGTATTGTGTATTTCTCTTTCCAGTCTATTTGATTTCCCCCCACTCCTTGGGTGTCTTTGCCCCCCATTTAGTTTATTTTTCATTTATTTTCTTTTTTCTTTTTTCTTTTTGCAAAGAGCAGAAATCTGTCCCTCCAGTCACGGCAGGCTTGTTCTCCATAGTGGCAGCCGGGCCTCACTTTCGCGTATGCAGCGTATCCTGGAATTTGGTGCTTGTGTAGCGTAGATGGAAACCCTTCTTGTTTATGGTATCGTCCGAGTGGAATCTCACCATCACAGAGTCACCGGCAGAGTAGACCTCTTCGGGAGGCTAGAAAGAAGGAGGAGTGAAGAGAAAGACGGAGGATAAGATACTAGGAAGAGAGGAAGGCTTCCTAACTTGGAGAGTTAAGATCCTAACTCTTCCTTGAGCCATAATTTCTTCTCCCTCCCCCCAAATATTTATTTATTTATTTATTTATTTATTTATTTATTTATTTATTTATTTATTTATTTATTTATTTATTAATATAGCTTATATGCCACCCACTTCCCAAAGGTCTCTGGGCGGGTTTCAATTCAGGACTTTCTGCAAAGAAAACCCAAACGATGATTTCTGCTTGCTTTCCCCTGTTGTCTCTCCGTCTTTGCGAGCTGCTTTGAGGTAAGATCGTCAGAATGGCTTGCTTTGGGCCTTTTCCTCACTGCAGAGCGTCCTGCAGGGGTGCTAGAGGAGGAGGAGGAGGAGGAGGAGGAGGAGGAAGGGGAGGAGCAGGAGGAGGAGGAGCAGGAGGAGAGGAGCAGGAGCAGGAGGAGGAGAAGGAAGAGGAGGAGCAGGAGGAGGAGGAGGAGGAAGAGGAGGAGTAACAGGAGGAGGAGGAGAATGAAGAGGAGCAGGAGGAGGAAGAGGAGGAGAAGAAGAAGAGGAGCAGGAGGAGCAGGAGGAGAGGAGCAGGAGCAGGAGGAGGAGAAGGAAGAGGAGGAGCAGGAGCAGGAGGAGGAGAAGGAAGAGGAGGAGCAGGAGGAGGAGGAGGAGGAAGAAGAAGAAGAGGAGGAGGAGGAGGAGGAAACGGCAGAGTTTGGGAAGAGCTGCTCACCCCCGAGCCACAGTAGCGTCCCAGGCGCGGGGCTGTCCCGTCGTAGCCATCAAACAACTCCATGTAATCATAGCCACAGTCGGCCTCTTCCTCTATCTCAAACGTCTGGAAGATGAGCTCGACACCGTACCCTTCCTCGGCCACGATCACCCATTCACAGTCTGAACCCCCGGGGTAGTTGTTATCTCCAAACTGGGCGTGGGAGTAGAGGTCTTTGGTCTTCACTTCAGCTCTGAGCAGGCCACCACATTCTGAAAAGGAAAGAAAAAAGGGCTCAGGAAGAGGAAATTCTGGGTTCCTCTTCCTCCGTCCACTTACCCAAAGGCCACCCAGTGAGAGAGGAGCATGTCCATTCATGGAGTGATTGAAGGAGCACCAGTGAAATGACGCCGGATACTCTGTCCTTGAAACTGAGAAGCTCATGTCACCCTTACTCCCACTAGGTTTCCAGAATGTGGACAAAGTAGATAACGAAAGACTGTTTTCCCTATCGCACAACACTAGAACTAGGGGGCACCCCATGAAACTTTTGGGTGCTAGATCTCAAACAAATAAGAGAAAGTACTTTTTTCACCCAGAGGATTATTGGTCTGTGGAACTCCCAGCCAGAAGAAGTGGTGGCAGCGGTCAACCTTGACCAGCTTTAAGAAAGGATTGGACAAGTTCAGGGAGAACAAGGGTATCCATGGCTATCGTTATGGATGCCCAAGGACAACCTACGTGTTGGAGAGATAGGGAGGATATCTCTCAATGCCATTTGTGGGGAATCGTAAGCAGGTGAAGACATCTGCTTGAGAATACCCTGAAGCAAATGGTGAGGCACTGTGTGAGGCAGAATGCTGGACTGGATGGGCTGTGGCCTGTTCCAGCAAGGCTGTTCTTATGATCTTATAATAGCTAATGCTACACATAGCATAATAAAAGAGGGGGAAAACACTGTATTACCAGACTCTGCCTGTAGAGGGAGCCAGCGACCATGTTATGTTTTCTTGTTCTGCAATACACAGCATGGTTTCTGGCACCCTCTAACGGCCATTTCGCATAAATAATCATGCAAATAAATATTTCTAGTCCCCCCCCCTTTTCATATTTTTTAATATTTTCAGACCACGGATAAGTGAAACCACAGATACCAATGCTGCAGATATGTGTGGGTGGGGTGGGGTGGGGTGGGGAGAATACTGCACTGGCAGTATTATCTCTGGAATTCTAATCACATCGGACACACCAGCCTTCCCAATGGCTCAAGGGTTTTACGGGAATAAGGCAGTTGGGACCGCTGTGGTTTAGGGGGGCCTTGGCTGAGGAGTCGGCCAACACAGAGTATTACCTGAGGTGTAGGTTGCCTCAAAGCCCTTCTTTTGGACGGAGTTGTCTGAGAAAAACCTGAGGAACATCCTGTTGCTAGTAGATACCAGGGGCTCTGGTTTTTTAGTTCCACAGAACCGATCCAAGACGGGCGCTTTGGTGTCTTTTCCATTGTAAACCTCAAGGTGGTCGTACGTACATTCTTGGTGGCCCTCAATGTCCAGCTCTCTGATGATCTGAGGAAAGAAGACTTGCTGAAAACAACCGTCGGGGAGGCGGGCAAGATTCTCCTTTGTCAGCTGTCAGATTCTATTTATTGTATTGTATTTTATTTTGAGTATTTGTGCCCCGCCTTTCTCCTTGGAAAATGGACCCAAGGCGGCTTACAATAATGAGGGACAATCATACAGTCCACTACATTTAAGACCTATTGAAGTTTGAGAACGGGGAATTGAGGGGCATCTTACCACATTAAGCGGAAACGTTATTTATTATTTATTTTATTTTCGAGTGGTTTTACCCGGCCTGCGAGCCGTTAAAGAAAATAGTAAGAATTCCATTATGAAGGATGGTGCTAGCACTGAAAACACTGATGTATTTATGAAGTTATTAAAAGACGACATTACAATTCAATCTACAAGAGAACGTGAGCAGTTAAAAAGAGAGTAAAATTCCATGTAAAATTGATGGATACTAACGTTGAAAACGTAGTGTCAGTGCAATCGCACAAGGTTATTATAAGTGGTTATAAACATAAAGTCTATAAAAATTTATATTTCTGTACTGCCCCCTTAGTGCAAACTTCACTACCCAGGGCAGTACCACTAGACAAACTAGGTGACCGCCTACAATGCAGACCTAAGGGGGGGGACGCACACCTGACCTGAGAGGGGCGCAGAACTGAACTCAGAGGAGCACAGAACTGACTTGAGAGAGGCACAGTTTGATACAGACTAGCTTCTTGGGGGGGGAAATGCAACTGAAAAATGAGATTTTGATGCGGAAAAAATAGAAACATTTAAGGATCATAGGGTTATTCAAATTGATTTGCATGCTGAAACTGTTTTGTATTGGAGAAAGGAAGTTGATGACTGTCCTATTACTTGTTCTCTCAGTTTTTTTTAAATAATTTTTTCACAGTTTCAACTCCTGTATTTTCTGTGTTTCCTAAAATGTGTCGGTTTTAGAAAATTGGGTTTTTTTGGGCGTGTGTGTGTGCAAGTGGTTAGTCTTTCCTAAGGTGCAAAAAAGCCTGGCATTGGTCCTGCTCCAGACTCTTATTAACTTAAACCATGTGGGGCTGGAGCTTTGCCCATGGCCTTGAGTAGGGCAGAAGGACTACCATTGGCAGTAACCATGTTTTTGAGGGGATGCTTAAAAGATCTTCTTTTTGATACTGTTCTGTTTTAATGGGTTGTGATCCAGGGAGGGCTCCCCTTCTACCAGCTCGCATTTTGCTGCCTTAGCGACCAGTCCCTTGTGAGGGGATTAGAGAAAGGTTCGGAAGCCTGTTAAGAGACGCATGGTGGGGGCCTTCCCGCCAACGCATTACCAGTTTGATCCGGTGACCGGGTGTGGTGGTTATGGCCCAGGTGCACTCCTTCTTGCTCGGGTACTTATCGGGCCAGTTTGGGCTGTTGATGGTACCGCTGATGGCGAGCATCTTGTGGTCGCAGCCGGCTGTAAGAAGCAAAACGTATAGAAACACCGGTGCCGGAAGACTAATTTTTATCAACCTGTTTCATCTTGCTGCTTCAACCGAGATAGAATCAACAAAGAGTGAGATTCCAGAGAGAGGTGGACTCAAAGAAACATAGCATTGGCTTTGTCAAGTCATACTGTTGTTGACCCTTCTGGGCTGGTGGTGCCAGCTAGCATTTCTAGAGTTTCAGGCAAGGACCTTCCTCAAACACTTGGTGTTTTTTTTAATCGGAGCCCTCAGAAGGCGAAACGAGTCCTCTGTCACTAAGCGATGGCTCCTCCACAAAACTGAGATGTAATGGGAAGAAAGCCGGGAGTTTTCCTAAATAGTATTCAACATTTTTGTAACATGCCCAGTGTCTTCTGCTTTGATCTTGTTTGTCTCTACAGTGGGTGCTCTCATCCCCACTCCAGCTTTCATTAGGAGGGTAAGTGGACAGGATCTGCCAGGGGTTCTAAATCATGAGGTGGGAACGTCTCCAAATATCTTGTCCTCCTGAGTCTTGACTGCCAACACAGGCTGCTTTTACACGATCCCTAAAATCCGATGCAAAATGCTCGCAGATGCGGAGCATAAAATTGTTTTCCCACCAGCAGCGGACTTAAAAAAAAATAAAGTATGACCACGCCCACTTAAGCACACCCCAGCGCATTTTACAAGTACCTGGTCTGGAGGAGGTAAAATCCTTGTTGCTGTTCCTTGTTGCTGTTTTAAAGCATTGCATGCCTGGCCCTCCTCCATTTTTTGTTTGTTTTTGTTGGGTCCCCCCCCCTTTTAACAGACAGGAATCCTAACAGGCAGGCGGAGGTGAGCCTGCATTTTTTTCTCTCTCTCCCCTCACCGCAGACAGAAGCAATAGAATCAGAGTGTGGGAGGTGGGAACACAGGAAGCAGAACAAAAACCACGTTGGGGGGATCTGCATTTAAGTTGCCAGCGGATTTTAGGGCTCGTGTCAAAGCAGCCACAGAAGAGTCAGTGGTACGAGACTGTGGGATCCAAAACCTCAGAAGGATCGAAGGCTGAATTAAGCCTGAATGAGCTACGTGAATCGGTTGGGATCGAACTCAGGTCATGAGCAGAGACCTGACTGCAGTACTGCGGTATAATCACTGCACCACAGGTTAAATTACTCTGCAGCTCTAGCCTTTGAACATCTATCCTCAGTACTATCTCAATGCAACATCTGTGTTCGGAGACAGTATCTATCTCCTCTGACTGGCTGTCAAGCAGGAATTATCTACGACTGGTTTCTTTTGTGAGGAGATCCCAGGTAGCAAACCGGGGTGTCCAACAAAGCAGGTGTCCTACAAGTGGCGAATCTTGCATTGCGTATGCCTTGTAATGTTTTCAAGAAAGGATTGTGCCATTGGCATGCAGGCACCCACAAGGCTCTCAGCTTTTCCCCAAGGAAACCAGATCACCCACCTTCTTTGCAGTCATGCTTGTTGTCGTGCAGCACAAAACCACTGCGGCACTGGCACTCGTAGCTGCCAAAGGTGTTCAGGCATTCATGTTGACATCCCCCGTTATCCTTGGAACATTCGTCTTTGTCTAGGAAAGAAGCATCACTTGCTTAGCAGGCTGCCCCCCACTGGCGAACATCATTAGTGCAGGCACGGTGCCACTCGGGTCTTCTAAATAATTTGGAAACCGTCAGCTTTATATCTATGTCAATGGGCCTGTGCGGATGATCTCTGCAAGAGGTGAGATCTTTTAAAGCTTCTGTCTCTGAATCCCTTCCTGTCCAAGGCAGAATAAAACTCAATGAGACTTTGGGCCAGTTTATGCAATCAGCAAAAGAAAAGGGTAAAATCCCCGCCAGGAACTACAAGTGCACAGGAAGTGAAAGAGTGAATCTTCCCTGCATCCAGAAATTATCTGCATATAGCAAAGGAGCAAGTCAAGAGGAGTTCTGTCTAGCTTTCCCCTTGCTCTTTTTTTTCTACTGAATTCTGCTGATTATTTAAACCAGCCCTTTCATATTACTGCTTGCCTGTTGGTAACAGTCTCCGCTAATGATCAAATCACCAGGCCACCTCTTAGAATGGAGCCCCGAGGATCCCGCCACTTCCTGCCCTTGTCTTAGAAAAACAAAGTCTGGATTGATAAGAAAGGGGCTGAAGCAACACGTTCCTTTGAAAGGAAACGGCATCCAAAGGCGTCGGTCACCCCCTGGTCACTCTCTCCCAGTAGCTTAAGGAGAGGTTCAGCCGGACCTTGGCTATAATTCTAGCCAGTTCTAATTCTGCTGGGAGCTGAAGTCGGACGGCATCATACAGAGTGGGCAAAACCATTACCTGCTTACCGAAGAGATGAGAGGAGTGAGTAGGAAAACAGACACACGGACAACAAGGAGATGCAGGAAACAGAGCCGGACGTGACGTCCCTCTTTACTTATCAATAGAAAATGTCACAGACACAATAAAAATACAAAACAAAGTCAGCTGGTCAATGACAAACCACTGGAATCTAAAAACAAACAGGGAATTAATTGTGTTTGTGTTTGTGTGCATGTGTGTGTGTAGTGTTTTGTTTTTTTGAAAGAAACAAACTAGGCATCAGTTCAATCAAAGAAGGAAACTTTGAGACATCCGTGGGGAGAATTGAACCGGCAGTGCTCTCGGTGGCCAAAGCTCCAAGCTTAAACTCAGAACCAAGGAGAGGGGATTCCCCTTGTCCTGCAGAAGGGACACGAGGAGAGGAGTGGAACGGTTCCTTTGGAAGTGCGAGAAAAGTTCCTGAGTTTACGAAGCGAAAAGGCCGCCCGGCTCAGGAGGGGCCCTGAGTTCGCTTCTTCGACCGAAATTTCAAGCCCGGAGGACGTATTTTTGGCAGCTGGTTCTTTTCTGAAACGAGAGGGGGGGGGAGAGAGATGGAGAAGAAGTGAGAGGAAAAGGAGGCCACATTGGAGGGCCAAGGAAACGGGGTGGGTGGATGGGAATAAATGTATGTTTAAATAAACAGATGGAGGGGCATGCGGTGAGAGAGGCCATACTCTTTCCAGTACATATCAGAAAACAGCCAAACAAAGAGGAAGCTAAGGTACAGAAAGGGACACAGCCACAGGACAGAGACTGGCATAAAGGAGCAACATTCAACTCAGGTAAGAAGCTGAAGGGGACGCATCTCATCACCTGATTCAAGGCGAACTCTAGTTCTAGAACCTTCTGTCAAGCAAAAACTGATGGCTAGTCAATCAAGACCACCTTGGTACTGACGATCCAGTCCCCTGTTTGGAGCAGAGTCAAGCCTGGGACCTGGGAAGGATTTTATGCAACCCTCCAGAAACCTCCTTAGAAGATACAACTGAGTATTTCTCCTCCACCAGATGTTTCTTGATCAGACCAGCCTGACATCTTTGGGCAAAGATCTCACAGAACTGCCTACATTCAAAACTGGGCCTAACTACACACAGAGAACAGGGTTCTGGCTTCAGAGTTCTCCAGTTCAGTCCCAAGATCCCAGGAGTTCAGTGCGGCGTCAAGAAGCTACGGCAGATACAACACGAAGGAGGGTGGAAAAGTGACTCCGGAGGTCTCTTTCAACTTAGTGGCTGCAGTGGGTTTAAGAATGGCCTGGACCTCAGGATAAGGAAAGCCGATTGACTCCTGTTTGTAGCTGTAAGGCAGTGGCTCCAACCTTGTGTAACCCAGGTGTACTTCGATTGCACCACTCACGGTGCTGGCCAAGGTTTCTGGGAGTTGTAATCCAAGAACATCTGGGCGACTCAAGGTTGGGAACTGATGCTTTAGAGCAGGCATGTCCAAACTTCAGTCCTCCTGATGTTTTGGACCACAACTCCCAGAATTCTAAGCTTAGATTGCCAATGGCAAAGGACTGTGGGAGATGTGGTCCAAAACATCTGGAGGGCTGAAGTTTGGACATGCCTGCTTCAGAGCTCTCTGTGGACAGTACTGTAGCTCAGCATTTAATGAAAATCTCTGTGTCGTCTTATATACAGAAGGGAGCAGCTCACTCACCTCTTCAAACAGTATACTCACGCCTTTCCACCAAGCCTTCAAGTGTGGAAGAGAAGTCCCTTCCTGCCAGTTTGCATACAGTAGATATGTTTCTCCCTTTTGCCTGCCAGAAGTATATATGTCTAAAATGGCAAGCCACCGACTGGGAATCTTTTGCGTCCAAGAGTATCACTGATTGAGCTTTGCCAGTGTGGCTTTTCAGTTGGGATTCTAGCTGCTGGATTTAAGACTGTTGACGAAGGCTTTGGTCTTGAAATGACCCTGACCTAGTGGCGTTTCCCTACTCGGATACAGCATCTCTGCTGAACCAAGGGGGAAACTCTCTTCAACTGTGCATCTTGATCCCAAATCACAGACACACACACGTGCACACGCACAAAAGCTCAAGGTACGTAGCATACCTGAACCACAGACAAACAAAAGCACAGATATACAGTGACTTATGTGCAAACAGCCATTTAATAATGCTGGAAAGCCTGCTGGGAAAATATATATATATTTATACTGGTAGTTTTACAACGGCCTAAGCATTATTCCAGAACAAGGACGTAAGGAGAGGCCTTACCTCAAGGCTGAAATTGTGAGCCGAGATCTTGACTAGACTTCCTGATGAGCCACCAGGGAAACAGACTAAGTGCCCGCAGGATTTTCAGAAGACCACACATTTCTTGGCTGGATAGACTCTTTTGCTTACCACCTCCCATCATTCTGCTGGTCTTGTGTCCTTTGATGGATGTGTGGGCTTTACTCACTAAGGATTAATCCCTGCATTAGCCAATTGCCCTTGAACAGACTCGACGCCTGTTCTGTGTCCAGCAGCTGCCTCTGTTCCAGTGTAGCTTCTGACACAGTTTGTCCTGGAGGGTGATTCCCCAGCAAGGAAGGTGATTCCCCAGCAAGGAAAAGTAAGGACAAATGTGTCTCTACTAGGGTAAAAGCAAAGCCAAACACTACCTAGTTCTTCTGCTTTACAAGCCCAAGGGCTTTGTGAGTGTCTAGCAGCACCTTCCCAGTTGGGTTTGGGTTACAGGGCTATACCTAGGCATGGAAGTTACGGACACTGAGGCAGGGATGAAAATCAGCTTGGGAAGGGGATCCAACCAAGGCTTCATGCTCCAGCCAGAGATCTGCAGAGGTGCTCCCTGTGCGAGACAGAAGGAAAGAAATTGATTTGCAGCTTCGTAAGATTTGCATGTTCAGACTTTCCAAGGACAATGTTCGTTTTACTTATTTAGGTAATTTGGCCTTTCCAAGTCCAGCGCCTCCCAGATAGCTTCCATGACACTATTCTCTTATTCTCATTCTTTATGCAGAAGGTGATGGTTGCAGTCTAACAGATTCAGAAGCCCTGGGATCAGGCCTTTTTTAAAAAAGCCTTTCCTTCTTTCAAAGGGGTAACATTGAAAGCAAAATAATGGCCAGTTTTGGTCGGCCTTATGTAGGGTTGCATGCATCCCAGTTGTTCTGGATAACGGTCAAAACCCAAAGGTGCAAGTCACGAACACTTGGTCTGTGACAAGAAATACAAGCACAGACTTTTTCACTAGTGGAGATTCACAGCTGAGATTTTACTCTGTTCATTGTGATACAGACTAGAGATGGGCACGAAATGAACAATTTTTCATTTTCGTTACGGCAATACAAGTGATCTGCTTTAAATGCTAAAAAAAATCACAAAAAATTGAAATAAATGGTAACGAAATGGTAACAAACAAACGAAACGACAAACGAAACACCATTTTTTTAATTCATGCCCATCTCTAATACAGACACTAAAAATTCTTGCCACGAAATAGGTCCCCTCTAATTTCCAAAGCAAATACTATACACCTGAATCGTGTTCATTTCAAATTCTACAGGATAACAGTCAATTAAAAGGGATAAAATAGGATAAAAGTGAAGTGAAGGTCTTCTCAGTTTTCATTTTTTCGTTCTTTTCAGTTTTCATTTTTTTCAGTTTTCATTTTTTCGTTTTGTGATGTAACAAAATGACAAACAAATTTTGTCTCTAAAATGAAACGAAACGAACAGAAACACCGGAAATTTTGTCGTGCGTTTCGTTTCCGTTACTGCAATATTAGTGAATTGCTTAAAATCCTAAAAAAATCACAAAAATTGAAATAAATGGTAACGAAATGGTAACGGAACAAACGAAAACGAAAATGATTTTTTTGCAAAAATTCATGAAAAACAGAAACGAACCGAAACAGACCCTACAAACCACAAACGACAAATGAAATGCCATTTTTTTTATTCGTGCCCATCTCTAGTAGATTGTATTGAGCAATTATATTGCCTTCAATCTCTAGTCCTTCTATTTTGACAGCATGGGTGGCTATGAGGTACATATTTCTAAAGAATATGCACTCAAAAATTATTTACCTTCCCCAAGTGATTTTAGATTACCCCCTAAAATCTGGAAAGATTTGGGGGTAAGGGGGTTGAGTACCATAATTAAGCTTCAAAGGGGGTGCTCCTAGGAATTTGGAATTTGAAAAGCCAAACCACAAAACTCCCTTTGGAGCTTAATTACCCAGCCCCTTTACCCCCAAACCTTTTCAAATTTGGGGGTGGGGGGTGGGGTGACTTAAAATTGCTTGCTCCCCTGGGTCCTTTAGGAGACCCAGGGGAGCATAGCAGTTCATTTTTGCTTCGTTTCGTTAGTAATGAAACTACTTTAAAATTTCGTTAGTAGCGAAATAAAACAAGGAAGGAAATGAAATGAAACAAAATGAAACGAAGCATATATATATATATATTCATTTTGTGCCCGTCCCTAATCCCAAGGTAATTTAATAACATAAAGGATGAAAGCCCGTGTCAGTTTCTCTCCACTGAAATGCTCCTGTATCTTGGGAACTTATTCACGCAAATGTCCTGTCAATCCCAGGTGGTATTTTTTGTTTATCACAGAGGAAACAGAGTGAAACACCACTACAAACAGGATTTCAGCAAATAACAAGCAATATTTTAAAAAAACCCCACAATTCCCCCACATTTATTTCCTGGTAGGGGTTCTTCTGAGGTTTCCCATGTGATTTACCATTCTGATGAAAATTGTTATTATTCATTTTTGCAACACAGTTATGCATCTCTGTCCAATTTCCAACAGAAGAGTTAACATGTCATAAGATATAAGGTCTTGGGGGGGATGATGGAATTGTCATTGAGATGATTGAAATTCAGCCCTCCTGTGACAGTGGGTACCCCATCCAGAGGTAAATTTAGAAAATCCAAAACCTTTTATACTAACCTGCTATTTAAAAAGGTTAAAAATTCTGTTGCTTAGCATATGCAGTCATCCCATTGAATCAATGGGATTTTAGTGAGTCAACCCTAAAACTATGCTAAAGCCTACTGCAATCAGAATAGGCCCAAATGAATTAATGAACGTTACAAAGGAGCCGATTCACAAAATCCCCATGGATTCAACAGGCCTATTCTAGTGCAATTTACTAAGCCAAGGAACAGGATTTTGGCCAAACTAACAGCATTGCAATCAGCTCACAACTCTGAAGCCTTTTCTCTGGCTGATATTTCTTTTTTACAACCTGGCACTATCCAAGGGCCCTGCAAACGTCTTAGAACAGTGATGGCAAACCTTTTAGAGACCGAGTGCCCAAACTGCAATTCAAAACCCAATAATTTTTTTGCAAAGTGCCAATACAGTAATTGAACCTGTATACAGGTGGCTATGAAGGGGTTATGTCAGGTGCCCACAGAAAGGGCTCCGAGTACCACCTTTGGCACCCGTGCCATAGGTTTGCCATCACCGTCTTAGAATCATAGAATCATAGAGTTGGAAGAGACCTCAAGGGCCATCCAGTCCAACCCCCTGCCATGCAGGAACTCCCATCACAATGATTCCGACAGATGGCCATCCAGCCTCTGCTTAAAAATCTCCAAAGAAGGAGACTCCACCACCCTCCTTTGTGGCAACATATTTCACTGCCAAACAGCTCTAACTGTCATGAAGTTCTTCCTAATGTTCAAATGGAATCTCTTTTCCTGTAGTTTGAAACCATGGCCCCGAGTCCTAGTCTCTGAAGCCATGGAAAACAAACCTGTTCCCTCTTCAATATGACATCCTTTCAAATATTTAAACATAGCTATCATATCCCCCCTCAGTCTTTAACCACTGAGTTTAAATCAGGAAGAAATATCTGCCACATCTATTTTGCACTTCATTCCAAGGCCTGTTAGGAACGAAGCAGGACACAGATTAAGAAAGCAGAAGCAATCTGTCTCGACATGATCCAGAGGTCTGGAAGGAGAACAAGTACTCACCTGTTTCACCGGAGATCTTGGCTGTCGGTTGCGATTCCTGGCCTCGTGGTTGCTGGATGTCTCCTGCATACCTTACACACCTTGTTTTTATTTTGAAAAATATATTTAATGCAAGTCTACCCCCACAACCACCCTGACTTTTTGCTTGAGTTGAAATTTTTCCAACTACCAGCCTGAGAAACACATATATTAGTAAGGCGACTACATCAGCTTCATCAGAACCTTCATCAGATTCCTCAGGTTTTCCTTGGCAACACAGTGAGAGAATGGTGGGAAGTTTCCTAAATGTGATGGCAACACCATCTTTCACCTCTTGCTAGTTAAAGAGGGTGGAATTAGGGAGAGAGATAAAAAAAGCAAACTGATCTCCTAAGGAATGTCTCACGGGACTGAAGTGGCTTCCCTCTAACTTGCATAGACAGAAAATGAAAACGAAACTTTATTTATTTATTTACTTTGAGTATTTTTTTTACCCTGCCTTTCTCCTTGGAAAAGGACCCGAGGAACAAACTTCCCCCTGACACAGGCTGCACAGATGTCATAGTGACATGCATTCTATGGCAGGGTCGCTAGTTTGCAAACAATGGTGTGCACCCATACAGAAGGTCATGCACTTAAACTAATCTTCCTTCGCGCCTGTCTTTAAAGCACAGCTATGAATCCTGTTGACCTCCCTTTTCCAGAGAGGGGAGAACCATTGACCTTGAAAATGAGGAGGGGGTACTTCCCAGAGCCAAGGTCTAAGCAGCACAACACTGTCAGTACCAACTTCCAGATGTGGACCTACACACACACACAGGCACACACACAGAGGCTAAACCCAAAAGGCTTAACCTGTTACAATCACACACACACACACACACACACACACACACACACACACACACACAC
>JAHTLZ010000327.1:18561832-18580366 GCA_023846285.1 Phrynocephalus versicolor
ACACACACACACACACACACACACACACACACACACACACACACACAGGCTAAACCCAAAGGGCTTGACCTGTTACAATCAACCTTCTGCAGAAAGGACAAAAGCTGCAGACACCCTCAAAGGTTTATTCGGAAATCAAAGAGGGGCAATTTAATGGACAAGGTTATGTATGGTATATACTGTATTCATCCCATGGAAAAAGTGCTGGTTAAAGTACAGTGGTACCTTGTATAAAGGAATTAATTCGTTCCAAATGAAATTCTGTTAAGCAACTTTTCCTTTATACAGATTTCCCATAAGAAAGCATCGGAAACAGAGTAATCCCTAATTGCAACCATTTTTTATGTTGTACAGATTTGCCCCATAGGCGATTCTGTTAAGCAAATTTCCCCTATGTCCGGAATTTTTTTATCTTGTATAGATTTTATGCTATACAAACTGTTTGTTATACGAGGGCCTTCCTTCCTTCCTTCCTTCCTTCCTTCCTTCTAAAGATGCCACATGTTTGAACATGACCCAATTTCCTAGCAAACCTTTGAGAATGGCCGGTAGCTTTTATTCTTCTTCAACAATTCCACTAGAGTTTTTGCCCCAGCTAGGCCTCTGTCTGTTTTAGATAAACGTTGCCCCCCCCCAAACCAGCTGACAAAGTGAAAAACAACACAGGACAACATGGAACAGAGGACCAAATAAGCAGGTAATGGTTTCCCAGCCTCTTTCGAGGTCCCAGTCGACAGGACAGGCACCGGGACACACATGGTGATCTTTCACTCTAGCGCTATGGTGGAAAAGGAGTCTTAGCACACCATTGGGTTACTTAAGAGGAACAGTCTTCAGAGTTGACTTGAACAACTCCTAGCCATTAGGACTCATCACTCCGATGAAAGACATGGTTTCCTGGACCCTTTCCTACATCAAGGTTTGTCACTGCAAGCAGGGAGAAGGAAAAGGAGCCGTCAAGTTGCAAAAAAGAGAGAGAGAGCGGTGTTAGAAGAGGGGGGTGCAATGATACTGCCAGTGTCTACTAGATTAAATGTGGAGTTGGTAATGGTTGGTAAAGAGGGACATGACTACTGTACATCAAGCAGAGCAAGGTGCTTAGGGCACACGGACGCCATGGTGAAGGCAAGGAAAGCAGTGCGGGAGCAGAGATCATACCCTTGGCAAATGATACGAGTTAAATTAGACCAGTGCTAGAGGATGCAGTGCCTGGCTGGAAGCAGAAATAGAAGGCTCGGTGTTTGTTCCAGGCAGAAGAGCATTGCATTTGTCCGATTCATATGAGATTGAAGAACAACACTTGGGTCATTCCCGAGTAGGCGAGCTCGGCGGATTGTGGGAGTCCGTGATCCCACAATGGCACAAACATTCAGAGGCGGGCGCTTCGGTGAGAGCGGAACCTTCCTGCAAATGCCACACCTCAACACTGCAAAAAAAACTGATGGCTCCAGCAAAAGCCATAAGAACATAGGAAGAGCCCTGCTGGATCAAGCCAAAGGCCCATCTAGTCCAGCTTCCTGGATCTCACAGTGGCCCCACCAGATGCCTCTGGGAGCGCATGAGACTAGATCTCTGTCTCCTGATACCACTCCCCTGCATCTGGCCCTTGAAGGACCCTGGTTTTAAGCCTGGAATGACACATCTCCATCACGGTTTGTGTCACCTGTGATGGACTTTTCCTCCAGGAATCTGTCTAATACCCTTTTGAAGGCATCCAGGCCAGATGCCATCACCACATCTTGTGGTAGGGAGTTCCATAGAACCATCGTGGGCTGCATAACAAATGTGGCAGATTAACAGTCATGATCCCGATGGAAGGGTGGATGTCTGAACGGCTCAAATCAGTGAACTTCTTTTTTTCTTCTTCTTCGTGTCAAATGCCCTCTGCCCCAAACTTTAACAGTGGCCATTCCACATAGTGGACCCTACAAAAGCTACTTGGGAGACAAGAAGAGCTCAGATGGTGGAGGGGCCCACCGGGGAACATATACACATACCAAAACACACTGGAGTGTGTTAAATTTGTTTGAGCAATTATGGCTAATAATTGATTAAGTTATGTATTGGGTTTGTTATATATTTTCTTCTTAATAACACTTAATAAAATGTATATGTTTTAAAAAAGAGAATAGGTAGTAAAAACATGTCACAAAACGCATGCAAAACTAGAAAATAGCAACAAAGATGAACCTTAAAAGGCTTAAATAATTGCAACTTGTTTTGAGACACTTAGGCACCTGTTAGAATTTAAACCAGAACTGGTGTTGCTGTGAAGGATACAGATTGAAAAAAAAAAAGATTTTTTGTTGTTGAAATAGTCTAATCCTTCTTAACAGCAACCTGGTTTTCAGCCCAATCACGGTGTGTTTATTTGCTTTTAATTGTCCAGTTATGTTTGAATGAGTGCCTCGTTGAACTGTGTTTTTAAAGTTTAACGTATATTATTAAATCTATTCTTCTGAATACTGTGAGCTGCCTTGGGTCTCCTTATTGGGAGGAAGGTGGCCTATAAATAAATCTAATTAAATAATTAAATAACAAATAAATGGCATACTCCAAGGGTGTCCAAACTTTTTGCAAGGAGGGCCAGATTTGGTGAGGTGAAAATGTGTGTGTGTGGGTGTGTGTGTGTGACCATTCAGTTGCATTTGGTCCCTGGGCCAGACTTTGCACAAGCCTCTAGGACAGGCATGTCCAATCTTTGGCCCTCCTGATGTTTTGGACCACAACTCCCAGAATTCTAAGCTTAGATTGCCAATGGCAAAGGACTGTGGGAGTGGTTTTCCAAAACATCTGGAAGGCTGAAGTTTGGACATGCCTGCTCTAGGACATGCAAGGAGGCAAGGAGGATGCTCCAGCAACTGAGCCGGGGGCAGGTAGGCTGGGCAGGTGGATGGGGGGGCAGATGGAGGCAGGGAGGGCAGGCAAACCATAAAACTGCAAGCAGATGTCTCCATCTGGTATGGGGAGGGGCCACCTGGTGGGGATGCGTGGCAGGTGAGACGTTGGGGAGAAGAGGCCGTGGGCCGCTCAAAATTTGGCAACGGGCTGCATTTGGCCCCAGGACCTGACTTTGGACATGGCTGGCCTACTTGAGTTGTGGTGGGTAGTGGGTACCAACAGAACTAAGCCTAGGCTTCTGTTTCAGATACTACAGCGCCTCCTTTGGGGAAGCTTTAGGAACTGCACCCTCTAAGAACACGCCAATGTACGAAAGGGATCCATGGTCAGAAAGAAGAGGAAGCAGATATGAGAGAGAGGAAGAGAGCATCATGCCAGGGGTGGGGATGGGAGAAGCAGCACTACCTGAGAAGAAATGCGCTTTGAAGCCCTTCTTGGAGACAGTGTTGTCCGACTTGAACTCAATCCGCATGTTGTTGTACTGGGAGGTTATCACGTCGGGCTTTTCCACCCCGCAGAACTTGCCGTGGAGCTTGGCGTCGGCGTTGAGCCCACTGCGCACTTCGACAAAGTCATACTTGCACACCTGCGGGGAGACAGGTGGAGGTTATTCATTGTCGTTGGGGGAGGGATGGAGGGAAGAAGGAACAAGAAGGAAGCCAGGAAGGGTTAAAGCAGGGGGGTGTCCAAACTTTTTGCACGGAGGGCCAGATTTGATGAAGTGAAAATGTGTGCGGGACGACCATTCAGTAGGAAAGGGGGAGAAAGGGCGTGGCCCATGCACATCTGCAACAGCTACAAATGCTCCGGTTTCAAGACGCCCAAGGGTCCGGAGGCTGTTGCATGGCCCGGGAATTGGCCCACGTGCACCCAAGATGCACCATTGCTTGCATAAGCTGCCCTCCCTCGCAAGGAAGTGGGGAGGACACTGCAGCAATGGAGGAAGGGGTGGGTAGGCAGGGCAGGTGGTTGAGGGGATGGACGGATGCAGGGAGGGCAGGCAAATCATAAAACTGCAAGCTGACATATCCGCCCTTACAGAGAGGGGCCACCCAGCGGGGATGAGTGACAGGCCGCGCTGACAGGGAGAAGAGGCTGCGGGCTGCTCAGAATTTTAAAATGGGCTGCATTTGGCCCCCAGGCCAGACTTTGGACATGCCTGGGTTAAAGGAAGATTCTGTCCTACCCCAAGTGTCAGTCTTTAATACAGCACACAATAACATTTCAAAGTGGAAAGCAGATGTTGGAAATAACACATTGGATTTACCCCGTCAGACCGAAACAAAATTGCTACTTTGACAATAACTAGGAGGAATGCATCTTATCTTTTAAAAATGCTTTCAAAATCATGTTAAAAATCTTGTGTTCTAAACACTGTTCGCCAGATGCATCAGCTATCTTGCTCTTCTGCTGATGAAAATACATGCAATATATTAATATATTTTCACATTTGCAGTTCAGGCAGCTGCCTCTTGCCTTAAGCAAATCACACCGGTTTCCGAAGGAGGATGAGGCTAAAGTGCAACAAAAAACATCTCCTTTTAAGCTGACTTGCACTGGCTTGCACTTTATTGTAGACATAAAAGCATTTTTAAAAAGTTTGCCTCTGAATTTTGGAATTCATTTTGGTACGGAGACTACGGTGGCCCTCAGGTCTCCTTGGTTTCTGCATCGATATCAATTCCAAAACCCATAGGCAAGTAACAGCTTGATTGCCCCCTTAAAATGCAGAATGATCTTGGCACAGTGTCCAAAACCCACAGGTGTTCTCTTGCTTCCCCATCCTTAGCAATGCATAGCGGCCAAATTACATTACTGGATCGTGTTGAAGACTCACATCATTGCCTTCGGTCTCAAAGAAGTCAAACTGTAGGGAGATGCGGTACTGAGTGGGTGCGACCAGCTGCCAGATGCAGTTCTTGTTGGGCGGATATTCCTTTGGCCACCCGGGGCTTGTGATGGAGCCGTTGAGTTTGGTAAGGAACCCACCACAGGCAGCTGCAGGACAGAAAAAGCCAACAGATCGGTCGTGAAGGGTCAACTTGTGGTCCAAACACATGACGGGTTGGCCATCGCTGGGGAACTCTTTTGTGGGACAAAGAGAGTATAAACAACTTTCTGATTTTGTATAAGCATCTGGACTCTATTCAACATTTGGGGGACCTCCTCAAAGGATCTATAGGTATCTAAAGGGCTTCCTGGAACTGGTGTGCCAACTCTGTAGAATTCCTTCCTTACAATGGTTTGCCTTTCCTTAGTTCTATACCGTGGTACCTCGTAAGATGAATTGAATTCGTACTACGGGTCAGTTTGTTTTATGAGAAATTTGTCCCACAAAATGCAGTTTAACGCAGTTTCCCATAGTAATGCATTGAGAACCGATTAATTCATCTTGCACCATTAGTCTCAGTAGGCACAAGAAAGCATGAGGGGGTCTGTGAAGACCTCCTGGCCATGTACTCACCTTCACATCTCCGTTTGTCTGAAGCCAACTCGAACCCTGGATCGCAGGCGCACTTGTAACTGCCGAGAGTGTTGATGCAACGTTGCTCGCACCCACCATTGTTTGCTCTGGAACACTCGTCTACTTCTACGATGACAAAAAAACCAGCAGCAATGTGTCAGTGTGTTTGGCGTATAAATCCAAGTGGCGTTCTGTCTAATTTACTCCATCAGGGGTATCTGCTTTGCTTTCGGGTTCAGCTGCATGCCTTCTAAGTCACAGAGGTAGCAGTCTATAATTGTTCTACACCAGGCATGACCAAACGTCGACCCTCCAGATGTTTTGGACCACAACTCCCACAATCCTTTGCCACTGGCAATCTGAGCTTAGAATTCTGGGAGCATCAGGAGGGCTGAAGTTTGGACATCCCTGTTCTACACCGTCCATGAAAGGTGTGTGTGTGTGTGTGTGTGTGTGTGTGTGTGTTTCAGCTTGAGGAAGTGGACGTCATCCACGAAAGCTTGCCATTTGTTTAAATTTTTTTAGTACCCCAATAAAAGGAAGCCCTCCTCCCTTGCATTTGTGTAATCTTGGAGAACCACGCGGCCTATTCCTTGTTCTTTCCGTCTAGACTGAGAGAGACTAACTCTTCTTTCCAAGAAAGTAAGGAAGGGAAAACCACCTTCACCACAGAGGAGACCAGCCAGAAGGGCACATCTTTTCTGGAAGCAAGAAAAGAAATTCATTCAAGGAGTAAGAAGGTGATCAGCCCAGCCACAAATGAAAATATTTTCCCTTGCCAGGCCTGCCCTCCAGTGGGCAAAACCAGAACACATTTGCCATCTCTCCAGACCAGGGGTGGGGAACCTTCAGCCCTCCAGATGTTTTGGACCACAGCTTCTACAGTCCTTCATCATTGGCTATATATGGTAGGAATTTTGGGAGGTGCAGTCCAAAACATCTGGTGCACCAAAGGTTCACCATCCCTGGTCTACACCACCTCTCCAACATTATCTAGGGCTGCTTTTACACAACTCCTAAAATCCGCTTCAAAATTCTCGCAGATGCAGAGCGTAAAATTGTTTTCCCACCAGCAGCGGACTTAAAAAAATAATAAAGTACAACCATGCCCACTTAAGCACACCCAGAGCATTTTACAAGTACCTGGTCTGGAGGAGGTAAAATCCTTGTTGCTGTTTTAAAGCATTGCATGCCTGGCCATCCTCTGCTTTTTGTTTGTTTTTGTTGGGTCCCCCCCCACCCTTTAACGGACAGGAATCCTAACGGGCTGGAACAATTAGCTGCTGCCGATGGAGGTGAGCCTGCATTTTTCTCTCTCTCCCCTCACTGCGGACAGAAGCAATAGCAATCAGAGTGCAGGAGGTGGGAACACAGGAAGCCAAACAAAAACCGCGTTGGGGGGAATCTGCATTTAAGTTGCCAGCGGATTTTAGGGGTCGTGTCAAAGCAGCCTAAGATGAATGCTCCATATTCGAATGGACCAACATTTCCAGGGAATGGCATGATTTAAAACCATCATCATATTCTTTTGGTCAAGTTGTTCCACCTAATCTAACGGAAACAGAGGATCTGTTCTGTCACCCACCGAAATCTGCTATCTTCTTGGCCCCACGCAACAAGGGTTGTACCTTTGAAGAAGTTGACGGCAAATCCGGCTTTGTTGATGGAGCCGTCGGACACAAACTTCATCCACAACTTGTTAGAGGTACTCTTGATGTCATCCGGCTTCTCATAACCACAATACCTTCCAATCAGGCTGCCTGACTCCGTGTTACCGTCCCGGATCTCCAGGTAGTCGTAAGCGCAGCTGTCGTGCCGTTCGATCTATGACGTTGGGTGAAGAAGATGATAGAGCGACTACAATGATTACTGGGCTGGGGCACCTCCCTTATGAAGAAAGGCTAAAACATTTGGGCCTCTTTAGTCTGGAAAAAAGGAGCCTGAGGGGGGGATATGGTTGAGAAGTACAAAGTAATGCAGGGCATGAGTAAAGTGGATAGAGGGAAGCTCTTCTCTCTCTCCCAAAATACCAGAACTAGGGGACATCCACTCAAATTGAGGGCTGGGAGAGTAAGAACAGACAAAAGAATTTTTTTTCACCCAGTGCGTTGTTAGCCTGTGGGACTCCCTGCCACAAGATGTGGTGATGGCATCTGGCCTGGATGCCTTCAGACGGAGATTGGACAGATTCCTGGAGGAAAAGTCCATCACAGGTTACAAACCATGATGGAGAAACCAGGGTACTTCAAGGGCCAGATGCAGGGGAGGGGTATCAGGAGACAGAGATCTAGTCTCGTGTGCTCCAGGACGCATCTGGTGGGGCCACTGTGAGATACAGGAAGCTGGACTAGATGGGCCTTTGGCCTGATCCAGCATGGCTCTTCTTATGTTCTTATGTTCTTATGGAAGCGTAAAAACGTGTCCAGTCCTAGACGGGTTACACTTGCCCTTCGGTACCTCATCCATATTCTTTTCTGCACGAGCTGAAGACTGTTTAAAACGCTTCCCAGGCTTTTGCGGTGCCTGCTGAGGTTTTAAAACAGTAAATGAAAAAGTTCCCCCTGCACATGCATGCTAGTCATGTCCGACTCTAGGGGCGATGCACATCTCCGTATTCAAGCCAAAGAGCCAGTGTTGTGCAAGTCCGTGGCCACGTGGCCAGCATGGCTGCAAGGAAACACTGTTTTACCTTCCCACTTTTTATGGCGGTACCTACTTATCTACTTGCATTTGCATGCTTTTGAACTGCTAGGTTTGCAGGAGCTGGGGTGAAGAGCGGGAGCTCGCTCCGCTGTGTGGCACCCAGGATTCGAACCGCCGAGTTGCCAACTTTGCAGCCGACAGATTTCGGGACCTTAGTCCACTGAGCCACCAGTGAGGTTTTGGACCTAAATGTTTTAAGCCTTGCACTGTGTTTATTGTTTTACACAATGCGTATTTTATATTACAGTTGTGTTTTATTGTTCCTAGGACGGATGTTACGCTTTCAAGTCATGTAGGCCAGTATGTGCATTTATGCTGCCACTGTTTTGTTTATATTTTTAAATAATGTATGTAATCCAGGGAGCTTTCGTTACATATCTTATTTACAATAAACTTGTTCCCAAGAAAAAAGGGGAAAGGTGGGCAGGTTCTGAGTCACGAGTCACTGAAAAAAATTAAAACCTGAGTGAAGTCTGAGTCAAGTCAAGTCAAGTCAAGTCAAGTAAGTAAGTAAGTAAGTAAGTAAGTAAGTAAGTAAGTAAGTAAGTAAGTAAGTAAGTAAGTCAACAGAGCGACTTAAGTCTGACTTGACAGCTTGATCCCCGTGATTCAAGTTCCTGTCCCTGATTGGTACATTTTAAAAACATTTTAAATCTTTGGCTCTGAGCAGGATCCAGGTTACAAGTCAGAGATTACATGAGAAACCAGAGTCTGGTTTCCAGGACCCTCGTTTGTTGACAAGTTCCCTGCTGATACAATTCAGTTGACCCCACCTGTTGACACCGAGATCCTAGAATTACTGCCATTAATTCTAGCTCTTGATGGTCATATAGCGTGTGGTCTCCACTTAGGGGTTTGATGTTGGCTTGATCTTCGATATATTATTTTATCTATCTTTCTGATATTGACTATTTACTGTATATAACAGTCCTGTTTGTATCTTGTGGCTTTTATCAAAAGTTCTACAATGTTTTTAAAATGTTTTATTCTGGCAAATGCAATGTTTTATTCTGGCAAATTGATATTTTGGCATTTCTTGATTTGGTTAACAACCGTAAATAAAGATCCATTCATTCCTAGAAAGAGCTGAAGGCCAAAGGAAAGGTGATATCAAATGCTTCACTGCATTTAATTAGAAATATCAACCAGTGTGAGAGATGTTTATCAGGCCCCAGCAGGTCTTCCTCCCAGGAGCCATTTCAGAGGAGGGTTTTTCCCTCTTGGCTGCAGTCTTCGAGGAAAGAAAAATAACTAAAACAAAACAAAACCCCTGACAATGCCAGCCGCTGTAACAGGTACTGTGCAAAATCAAAAAGCGTGCATCAAACACATTTTGCTTTCGTGCCATGTCCAAATGCAAGGGCACATTTAACATCATGTTTAGAGATGGGCATGAACCGTGGGTTCGTCCTTCGGGCGGTCAAGTGTTTGGTGCTTCCCAGGCCCACCTCCTCTGGAGGGGCGCCTACTCAAAGGCAGGGCCCCAGCTTCCCTCCTCCGCCTCCTCTGTCAGATGCCCCCTAGTGGCCACTCATCAGAAGACAAACTGGCACGAACTTCCAGCACTGTGATTCGTGCCCATCTCTAAAGTCCACTTTGGCCCTGAAGGCCAGACCGGCTAATTAAGAAATGTCGTAAGGTGTTGAGCAAAGTCCTCCTAAACAGCACAGCAGCGTTTTGGGACCACACAGTCATTACCTCAAAGGCCTGGAAGGAGAGGCCCACGTGGTAGCCTTCTGAGACAGTAACCTTCCAGACGCAAGATTTATTGGGCCGGTAGTCATCTGGATAATTAGGAGATTGGATGTGGCCGTTGTCTTTCTTAATTTCTCCCCCGCAGATGGCTGGTGAAAGACCATAAAGAGAATAAGCCACCTTAGGAAAGGGGCATAGATGCTTCCAGAAATAATGATGCTAGAAGAGGGAGAGGCTTGCCACCAGACCAGGAGAAGAGGACTCGGTGGCCCAAACATCACACAGAGCTTCCCAAAATGATGAGCCACAGAGTTCGCTTATGCCAAGAAAGAGAGAGAGGGAGGGAGAGAGAGAGACTCTCAACTGTGGGACAGTCCACCTCACCTACAAGCCATCTTTGCAACAGAACATTTGACATGCTGTATCTCTGTCTTCTTTTGCCCATCCTACCTAAGGCAAGAATGGCCACCACTGGTAACTCTGGGGACCAATTTCTAGCCCCCTCCCCGGCTGCCCCCATGAAACCAATGTCAGGCACACCTCCTTCAAAACAATCTCCCACTCAAAACCTGAAGACACGGAAGCCATCATTCTGTGGAAATCGCCTCAGGCGAAGAGGCAGTCGCACAAGGAGTAGTTGTTCTCTTGCGGGTTGTCTATCATGACAGGCTTGCCCCAGTTGTGCAGTTGGCCGCATGTTTGCACAACTGCCCCTGTGTACACGTTGCTTCTCAACACACTTTTGGCTTGGACATTTACTATTGTTCCCACCCCCCCCCAACTAACAGAAGAAAAAGAGCTGCTATTTCTCAAAGCTTCATAAAAGTGGGTTCTATCTATCTACCTATCTATCTATCTATCTATCTATCTATCTATCTATCTATCTATCTATCTATCTATCTATCTATCTATCTATCTATCTATCTATCTATCTATCTATCTAATCAATTCCCTTCCTTCCTTCCTTCCTTCCTTCCTTCCTTCCTTCCTTCCTTCCTTCCTATCTATCTATCTATCTATCTATCTATCTATCTATCTATCTATCTATCTATCTATCTATCTATCTATCTATCTATCTATCTATCTATCTATCTATCTATTTCTAGGATTCTCTCCTTTAATCTTTTTCATATTTTCACATGTTAGATAAGTGAGTCAGCAGATAAGGGAGTCCCACTTTCTTTCCAACAGATTACTGGCTACAGATATCACCCTGACTTCTAGGACTCTGGAATCATTTTTGTCTAGCTCTGGACCTTTCCCATTCTGCCAAGTACCATGCCCAGATTGAAAAGGGGAGAGAAAGCCATACCTTCGTACACGGCAAAGAAGCCTTTACCACTTGCCCAGTGGCTGGTGCTGCGGAATTCAATCCAAAGGCGACTGTCCGTGGAGAGAATGGGCTCGGGTAGTTTATTGCCACAGAACCTACCTGGAGAAAAACCACACACTTTCTTGGGTATGTAACTGGTACGAGGGAGGTGTGTCTACCAAGCGTGAAAACCTTACCCTTGCTTTTCTTGGATAGATACAGATCTGTCTTACACTGCATTTTTAATCCAGAAATGAGATGCCGTACATGCTCAAAATGGTTTGCACGCTGCCCAACCCTAAACCTTGCAACTTAACGTATATCCGTATGGATGCTTTCATCCTTGCTTATGGATCCATGATGAAAAGTGGGTGGGGTTGGTTGCTAAAGCCATGCACAATTTCAAGGCAAGTGGCATGAAACCTGGTGAGAGCAGCTCGCAAGAAGGCAGACAGACAGTCTTGCAGCGGGAGGAGATTCTAAACCAACTGCAAGGCTTTAGATCAAGGAGGAATTTTCCTGCAAATGGCAAGTTGCAGCCGTATCTAATCTATGTGCCTTGATCGTGCACGGACCGGCTGAAGTGTGGATCACAGAGCAGCAACGGATAAGAAAGAATGGATGCACACCATTTGTCCAGAGCGCTCTTCCTTTGATTAAGCAGCCCCATGTAGTGGAATAAAACTACCGTCTCACCAGCTGAAGCAACGGAGTGCAATGCATTTTATTCATATGTAATTGGCTCCCCATCTTTGGATGTATCCCATGATGAAAAGAGCTCTTGATGATAGTAAAGGACCCATAATTAGCTGTCACAAGCAAAGTAATGACTGCCACTCCAAGTGCTGCTCTACAGAGTGAAAGAATGAGGCATAAACATTTTTTCCTTTTCAGCCAGAGTAGATTTGCCAGAATTCATGCCTCCACTTCTGAAGAGGAAGGTATAAAAATCATTCTTATTTCTCAAACCATCATTACCCCAAGCCTATCCCCAGGGCACCATGGAGGTGAGATACGAAATGAAATAAATTTTAATCCAACCCTACAAATGGGAAAGTGGTCGGTTAGCTGGTGCATCGCAGGAGGTTAGTAGACTGAACGCAAAAGTCGCTCCAAATATTAAAATCCATGCCTCTATGGGATGTAGCCACTTGTGATGGCTTGGCCACGGATATATTCCCATTGGTTACCTCGCAGAGTGGCCTTCCTCCAGAACCCGTCTCTCACCTCCACGTAGTCATACCAGCACAGCCGACTTCGGTACATATCCATGGTTGTAAAGTTCAGAATGATCTGGGAAGTAAGCAGACGTTACACCATCCGAGGTAAGAAGCAACGACTAAATATTCCTTCCCTACCCTTTGTTTTCCACTGATCTCAATCCTGCTGAAACCATATTTGCCTGCAATTCATGCTTAGTTTTCACATACACCCATGAGATGTAGATATTTTTCCCTACACAGTCTTCCATAGCTGTCCGGCTTTGGGGATGCTTCCAGTGACTTGGAAACATTTGTTGTGTATATGGAACACAGAAGCAGTGCCGGTAAATAAAGCTTGTAGAATGAGATGAGCTGAGGTTGCCTAGATATTGCGGCAATGAAATTATTGTGACCTTGATACCCAGGTGAATGTTGACATGTTTGGAAAGGATTGCCTGATTTCATTCTAGAAATAATCTTTTTTTGTGTGGCGGGGGTGGGGGATAAATGTCACCTGTGACAAATGGAAGCTTCTGATTCCCACCCAACCCACCCAACCCAGGCTCTGTAAAGCTCTATAGAGCTCTTAGGTGGATGATCAGACACCAGAATCTCTTACCTGGACACACCCTTCTTTCTGGATCACCTGTACTGGCAGTCAGCTCACGTGGAGCCTAGAACCTGATCTCTGATGATGCCTGGCTTATTTGCATCCATGCCAGCATTGCTTGCTCCCCTTTTAAGAAGCCCCGTGGTGCAGTGGTTAGATGCCTGTCCTGCAGGTAAAACTGTGCTCACAACCTGGGGTTCAATCCCCGGTAGCCGGCTCAAGGTTGACTCAGCCTTCCATCCTTCCGAGGTCGGTAAAATGAGTACCCAGTTTGCTCGGGGGGGGGAGCAATGTGTAGCCTGCATACTGTCATTAAAAACTGTAAACCGCCCAGAGACTACTTGAAGTGGTATGGGGTGGTATAGAAGCAGAACACTTTGCTTTTACAGCCTGCACCCTTGTGCTTTTCAAACAGGGGTGGATCAAACACAGTCTATAATTGGCTGGCACCTCTGCCAGCCCGTCTATGAGCCGCGGCGTGACATCGGAAGGCCCGCCTCTGGTCCAGACTGCTTTGAAAGCAATCTGGAGAAACCGAATTTAAACAGATGGCGCTATTCCTGTCATTTATCTCAATGCCAGGAGAGAGAGGAAAAAAACTTTCCTTGGTGCAAATTTGGCTGTTATGAAAGGGAAAGGGGACAGGCACCACAATAAGGCTGCCCTCTGATTCCATCTGGAAACTGTGTGTAATACTGAGATGCAGAAAGAAGCTGGAAGCATTTGGGCTACTGGCACTCACTTAGCTGTATCCTATTACTAATACAGGTACTGTATGTGTTTTTGAGATTCAGTTAGAGCTCTCTGTTTTAAAAGACCCTGAAGCTCAAATTAGAAACGCACACGTCTGAGTCTTCATTCAGCTCTGGCTGTTGAAACGGCACACACTCTTCTGCGTTTATGGAAAACATCTGAATTGCAGGCATTCCTGGGCCAGGGAAAGGAATGATTCCAAGCTCGCAGTTGTCTTGGCTCTTCAGCCTAGAAATTAGCCCAGATCTCCATACCAAGAATCTTGCCCCAAATTGGCCTGACACGGGGATTCGAAGCCTCCTCCAGAATCACTCAGTTGGGGAAAACAGATGCTGGGGGTTGTCACGCTTCCTTGCACCTGAAGATGATGATTTCTTTCATAGGAACCTAAGAAGAGCCCTGCTGGATCAGGCCAAAGGCCCATCTAGTCCAGCTTCCTCTATCTCACAGTGGCCCCACCAAATGTGTCTCGCAGTGCACAAGACTAGATCTCTGTCTCCTGATACCACCCCCCTGCATCTGGCCCTTGAAGGACCCTGGTTTTAAATCTGAAGATGACACATCTCCATCATGGATATATAACTTGTGATGGATTTTTCCTCCAGGAATCTATCCAATCCCCCTTTTGAAGGCATCTATGCCATCTCAGTGCCATGTACACAGTAGAGGGCAGAACCTGGCATCAAGGTCTCAGGCTCATGGAAGCAGGAGGTCTGCCATGATTTCAAAACCATTTCACTGGCATGTTATTTTAGCCACACCAATCATCAGTGCCACCCGAGGGGGAACGGAAGTAAACTCGTACTGGAGAGATGCACAGATTAAGTTCCATTATCTAGCAACCCTTCTAGGCCTAAAATATGGGCAACTGGCTTACCATTTTCAGGGGATATTCTGGAAACGCATAACTAGCACACAGGCTGTTTTTTTCTTGGGAGACACCATTAAGAATCAAACTCTTACTCCTGAGTACTAGCTGCGGATCCAGCCAGCTGCTTTGCCTCCATCACCCTGCAGCTTGGGTAGGGGTTCTTTGGCCCTCCAGATGTTCTGCACTTCACCCCTATCATCTCTTCCCCCTGGGAATGCTGGGTGGGGCTTGATGGGAAACCCAAAGGCTCCTGCCCCACAACATACATCTGGCAATTTGGCCCTTCTGCTTTCAAGCACAGCTGATGTTATACCCTTCCAAAGCAAACCTCCTGGTGCTTTCTGGATTTCCTTTCCTTGTGTTTCCAGAATGCAGGTGAAGGGATGCAACGGCCAAAGCCAGAGTAAAGATACAAGGAGGAAGGAAGATACTTTGTGTGTGTTGTGTGTGTGTGTGGAGGGGGTGACAGTGGAGAAAAGCAGAAAAGGGAGATCACGCCTCCATTCCCATGCTCATACACCACTGACAGATGGGTGATAATCCGATGTCCCCCTCTTCTCATTAGGGCTGGAAATCAAGACACCGCGTAGCTTTTGTCCTATGACCGCCAACAGGCAATGGTCCCTCCCTAACCTACCTTAACAAAAATCCTCGGGAGAGAGAGGGAGGTGCAAGCAAGCTACCAAGATATGTTTCCAATACTTGTATTTGAGCGTTAAAATTTAGTATGATATTAATACACGTGTCTGTCCAATCATAAATGACATTACCTCATAGATATTGCAACCCCTTGCATCAGCCAAAATTCATTATGCCCATTCTTAACATCTGTACTCCATTAGGAAAAAAAACTATATATTGAGTCCCTGTGACTTTGCACTTTTTACAGGCTCCACCTTTAAATCAATTAAATACATATCAGATGTATATATAGAACCTCCTGTCTAATACATGCATTTCACTAACTAATATCTGACAGTAACACAGCTGGGATAGAAGTAATTAGCTAATGATGTGGTGCAACTTGATTGGTTGAAAGTTAATATATCAAGGAGCAGCTGAGAGCAAGACTTTGCCTGATGTGGGTCAGTTAACTCTGATGCGATGCCAGGTCATTCTGCTCTGTTTCCCCTGTCACTCTGCTAGACCTGTTGTAAGTCAGGTTATGCCTCTATGTACGTTCTATGGTTTTTTTCTGTATGTTAAGCTATGCTGTGCATTTATATTGTTTGCCAGTGAGTGCCTATTCAATGCATTGAACGTAGGCTTTACTTATAACTCGGCTGTGTTGAGTCGCTGCGTTTCTCTGGGGGTTTTCGACAGGAACTCTGCTAGCGCTTACGTACTCAGTAAAGAGTCAAGAGTGTGCGTTAGAGATGGGCACGAATAAAAAAAATGACATTTCATTTGTCGTTTGTCGTTTGGAGGGTCCGTTTCAGTTCATTTTTGTTTTTTTGTGAATTTTTGCAAAAAATTCATTTTCGTTTTCATTCGTTTCGTTACCGTTTCATTACCATTTATTTCAATTTTTGTGATTATTTTTAGCATTTAAAGCAGTCCACTGTATTGCGGTAACGAAAACGAAACACACGACAAAATTTCCGGTGTTTCTGTTCGTTTCGTTTCATTTTGGGGACAAAATTTGTTTGTCGTTTCATTACGTAATGAAACAAAAAAATGAAAATGGAAATGAAAAATTGTTCGTTTCGTGCCCATCTCTGACCCACACGTAAGCACACTTCTAACGATCCATGTTCTGCTCCTCTCATCCCATCAGTTCTTTCCTTCCTCTCTCTTCTTCTCCATTTCTTTTGATTCATAGTGGACTGTTATTAGCATTAAAAACCAAACAAAAACGGAAATGAAAAATTGTTCATTTTGTGCCCATCTCTAGTGTGCGTATTGTGACACAAGCAAAGAATCCGGACAGAGGAGGGATTGTGGATCCATTCAAGCCATACAGCCTAACTGGCGGACTGGCTTACCTTTTCCCCGGGGGTGACAGATATTCTCCAGACGCAGTGCATGTGTGCAGTATAGCCATGGGGAAATCGGGGCGAGGAGAAGTTCCCTTGGCTGTCCTGCAAGGTCTCGCCACAAGCTGGAGGAAAAGACAAAGAGGAAACAGAGACACACGGAATGAAGCGACAAGTCTGTACATTTCATGGGTAGATGTGAAGCTATCTGGGAGTCGAGTCATGGCAACTGCACTTTCTTGCGGGAGTGAAATGTTTCGCTGCTCATCCCACCGAAAAGTTGGGAGGCCGCTGTCTTTTCTCAGATGAAGAAGCTACTTTGATGAATCGCGAAAAGTTTCGCTCTCACAAAAAAAATTACAGTGGTACCTTGTATAAAGGAATTAATTCGTTCCAAATGAAATTCTGTTAAGCACATTTTCCTTTAGACCAACTTCCCATAGGAATGCATTGAAAACATAGTAATCCCTACACGCGGCCATTTTTATGTTGAATGGATGTTGTAGGTGATTCTGTTAAGCAAATTTCCCCTATCTCTGGAATGTTTTATGTTGTACAGATTTTAGGTTATACAAACCATTTGTTATATGAGGGCCTACTGTAGTCTGATTGCCAGTGACTCAGTTTCCCAGGTGCAGCTAAAAAATGGCTGCAAATCCGTTGATATGTGCAGCAACACCAGGGAATTCTGATTTGCATGACTGGACGCCTCTCTTTTCCTAGTCCAGGAACATCCAGGATGGATCCTTTAGATTACTGGGACCTGGCACTCCTCATCCTACCTTTCTTAATGTAATTTCCCCCCCCCCATCAAAAGGAAACAATTTTTCCCCACGAAGAGAAGCTTGCAGCATGTGTCCATTATGGGTAACAAGCCTTCCTATGCCCATTAATGTTGCTTCGATTCATCTGCTATTTGGGTAGGGACAAAGAGGCCTTGATACTGAATGGTTTGGAGTCTTAGGGACTAAAAACCTGCTTCATTAAAAAAATGGAAGGGAGGGAAGAAAAAAGTACTCTATCACATGTAGAATGGGTTCAGTCTTATTGGTGGTAGCTACATGGAGGAACTTCAGAACAATCTGATGGCACTGGAAATTGGTTGTTGATTTCCTAGCCTTGCTTTTGGTGCTGCAATGGGCTCGTTGGAGATCACACACACACACACACACCACTTTCTCAATCCTTCCGGTATCTATAGCTTCTTTTGCAGCTTGGAAAGTAGCTATGGAAACCGAACCTGATGCCATGTTGCCACAGTGACGGGAAGTCAGTCCTCTGACACAAGCCGCCGAAACCTTTACAAGAGTTTTCGTGTTCGCTTCTGTTGCTGCCTCCCTTTCCTTTTGCCGAGAAGCACCGGGGGATCCAGAAGCCGCTTAGAAAGAAGGCTCATTCTCCCCTCCTGCCGCTCCCTGCCCCTGCCAGTGCTTCAGGCCCAGCCAGCTGCCCAAGGCATCCAAATGGCTGCGGAAGCTTCCCCAAGATAGCTAGCACCCTGACCCAGGGATGGCAGCAAGCTGGTGCTCATCTCCTCCTAAAAATCCAGCCACGGAGGGAGGGAGGGGCAGGAATCCTGCCGCCCCACGTTGCCACGTTGCCTGACCTCCGGCCAGCGCGCTCGCCAGCTTGGCTCGTGACAGTCTTTTCTGCTCGGTAGCATCTGAAGCCAGCTCAATGTCACCATCTGGAAGCCAGATGATTCCCCGTCGGGCAGGGATTTGCTTACAGGTTGACAAGGAGTGAGAGATGTTCTCTTGGGAAGATTTCCAGAAGGGCCCCGATGGGAGGGGTTTCCTCTGGGGGTTTGCAAACCCACAGGGCCTTGGGTGGACATGCACGGCTGTGGGCCTTGAAAAGAGCAAGCCATGCATGCACAAGGATAAAAGTGAAAGTGTGCGGTAATTACACCTCATGGAACAACACCTACAACGAGCGGGTTCTAGCATCTTATGTCCCTTCAATCTCTCTCTCTCTGTCTCTCTCTCTCTCTTTCTCTCAAGAAAGAAAGAAAGAAAGAAAGAAAGAAAGAAAGAAAGAAAGAAAG
>JAHTLZ010000327.1:18585275-18600168 GCA_023846285.1 Phrynocephalus versicolor
ATAGATAGATAGATAGATAGATAGATAGATAGATAGATAGATAGATAAGTGACATATCCACTAGTTTCCCCCTGAAGTGACATAGCGCTATATTGTGATGGAAAATGGAGCTGTTTTCTGCCTCCTCTTCTGTCTCTCCCTCTTTTTGGGAAGAGGAAAGCTGGGATTTTTTTTTAATTTATTGGTAAGTGACATAGCACTTCATTGCCACACAAGTGACACAGCACTGGATTGATAGGGGAACACCAGTACCGCATTGGTTCGGTCCTGATGGTCACACATGCAGGGTGCCCAGCCGTGTTGAAAAAAACACTACTCCCACCAGTAATCCCAAATAATTTGGAAAGCCACGGAAAAGGGCAGGCTGGTTCACAACGATCAATATGTCAATGCAGCTCCCCTCGGATGAAACGAAGGCAGCAACACTTACCCGGGCAATTGTAAAGCTTGCGTGCCTGCGCGATGTCTCCTTTACTCAGTCGGGTCCGCTGGCCAATGGAAGGGCGCATCCCATTCACATTATATTTGGGCAAGATGGTGTCGAGGAAGATCCCTCTGCAAGGAGAGCACGGGAAGAGCAAGTGAGCATTCTCCAGATCACAATTCAAAATGAACTGGGACTTTGGAACTGCCTGGAAACCACGGACCAGCTCAGAACTTACCTTTAAGTGGCCAAAATATGCATACTAAATAGACATGGGCACAACTCAGCGAAATTTCCGTTTCCGTTTCCGTTTTCCATTTTCGTTACGCAACGAAAACGAAAACGAAAACTTTCCAAAAAAACAAAACGGTAACGGAAACGAAACAAAAAACTTTGCTGTGTTTTTCGTTTTCGTTGCGGCAAGTACATTGAACTGAAAAGAATGCTAACGAAACAGAAATTTTTCGTTTCCATTTCCGTTTCTCGTTTTCGTTACGCAACAAAAATGAAAACGAAAAAATTGCAAAAAAAACCAACGAAAATGAAAACGAACAGAAACGGACCCCTCAACGAAAAACGAAAAACGAAAACCCTTTTTTTTTGTCGTGCCCATCTCTAATACTAAAAGCTGAGGTGAGTGGCAAGCTTACATGCATCCAGTCTTTGCCACTCTCCTCCTGTTATGCCTTCTATCTATTGGAACCAGCTGGCGTCCTGGCTGAAAAGGAATGTGTGGTATCAAAGTTCCCATGGAAGGATAACCATGGTTATTATTGTGGGGTTTTCGGGCTGTTTCGCTGTGTTCTGGAAGTTTTCCTTCCTGACGTTTCTCCAGTTTCTGTGTCCGGCATCCTCTGAGGGAAAGAAGCTCAGGGGAGCTAGGAGTTCTCTCTGTGCTCTGGGGTATAGAATGAGTGAGATTGTGGGTTTTTTTTTAAGTTGTGGGAAAGGGGGGAACTTGTCCTACTCAGGAGAACAGGTGTTAGTCATTGTATTGTGATGTGGAGGGATTAAGAGTGTTACTGTAATAAGGGAGGGTTGATCTGTCTCTGTGGTTGATTGATGTTGTTATTGATCATTGATCTTTTGCAGGCTGTTTACAATGATTTCCACCCCAACCACAAGCACCAGTGATCACTTCACAGATAGAACAGCTAATGACACCCATCAACCACAGAGACAGATCAACCCTCCCTTATTACAGTGAAAGTCTTAATCCCTCCACCTCACAATACAATGACAAACACCTATTCTCCTGAGTAGGACAAGTTCACCCCATTCCCACAACTTTAAAAGTCCACATTCTCACTCATTCTATACCCCAGAGCACAGAGAGAACTCCTACCTCCCCTGAGCTCCTTTCCCTGTGAAGATGCCAGCCACAGAGACTGGTGAAATGTCAGGAAGAAAAACTTTGAGAACATGGCCAAACAGCCAGAAATACCTGCAAACAGCTATCAGATCCCGGCCGTGAAAAACTTTGAGAATATATTTAACCATGGTTAGTTTGATCAGTTCACCAGAAGTGTGTTGGGGGCATGCCTGAGCAATCATCACCTCTGCTTGCTTGTGGATCTCTTCAGTGGATTTTAAATTAGGAAAGAAGCCGGAACCTTAAAATAACGGCCCAGTGGTTGAAGGGAGACACGGCTGGTTTTACGGAATCAGTTAAAATTGCCTGCAGCATGCTGGTACAAATAACAGCTATCCACCAAGAGAGAAAATGTTCACACTGAGTTAAATTATATATCGCCATGGTTTCATGGCAGCATGGGGGCCCAGCGATGGTGTCATTAAGCAGAACATTAAACGCAGCACGTCTCTGTTGCTGTAATTACTGTGTAGAAACGGAGAAGGAAGCTGAAATTAGAGCCAACAGATTTTCCCACAACAGCTGCCTTGGGGGGGGGGGTTTACTGTATCAAGATATTGTGCCTGCCTCACACCTGGCTAGCAGTTCGTGATGAAATCAGAATGTCACAGGCATTTCCTCTGCTTGGACTCATGTGCTCGTTTTGGAGTCTAATACCTTTCTGCAGGTGCTGAGCCCTTTCCGAGGTCAGCTCTGAAGCAGGAAGTAAAAAAAGTCAGGGTGAGCTGTGTGGCCATCACAAAATACCAAGGCAAGACTAGGCGACACTAATAAAATAACAAAAAAAAAATATATAATTGCGAGTTTTCGAGTGCAATACATTCTTTTTCAAAGCATGTACCAAAATTCCAAACATGGCAAAAGATGCAGGAAATGAGGGATGTATGGTTCATAGAGATCCATGGTATCAATGGCTATCCTTATAGATGCCTAAGGACAACCTCTGGGTTGGAGAGAGAGGCAGGATCTCTCTCAATGCCATTTGCAGGGAATTGTAAGCAGGTGAAGACATCTGCTTGGGAATACCCTGAAGCAAATGGGGAGCTGCTGTGAGAGACAGAATGCTGGACTGGATGGGCTGTGATGGCCTGTTCCAGCAAGGCTGTTCTTATGTTCTGTCTGTCTGTCTGTCTGTCGGTCGGTCGGTCGGTCCGTCGGTCCGTCTGTCAGTCTGTGTGTAAATCAAGATGAAGGAAGAAAGTCAACCTATCTTACAAGGATGCTGCTTCTTCAAGGATCCATGATGGGAAAACGGATTCCTTCATCCGAACTGAAAAGGGGAACAGGGATCCCCGACCCAAGCAGGGTGATGCCTAAACCACTGAGCTATCCAGCAGTAGCATTTCTTTACACTGGAAGGTGACTATAAGGTCGCTGGGCACAGCTGGAAGAGATGGACTGTGCCGTAAGCTCAGCTCAGGCTACTCCAGATTGACGTGTTGTGTACGAAAGGTGCAAGGGGCAGCTGTTTGGGATGCACCCAGATAATCGGAAATCCTGTGTTTCCTGCAGCTCCTATGAAAACAGTCCACTCTGAAAGCTCAACAGCTTTTCTGGTGCTAAATGGGAAGCACAGGAAACACGTACAGGAAATTCTTTGAGCAAAGAATCTTTGGAATCCAAAACTTGGCCACAAACATAATTTGTAGAACAACGTGATTGGTTAAATCCCATTGTTACTTGTTCCTTGCCAGGATCCTAAGAGATCTCGAGGAACACCAAGATTTCCTAGTCTCTCTCTCTCTTTGTACCACTCAGAAGTACAAGCATCCACCTTTGAACCTTTCCCCAAATCTCTGTGGTGATACAGAGAATAAAACTTGGACGAGTTGGAATTAGGGATTGGCACGAAACGGAAAAATAGAGTTTTGTTTCATTTCTACCAGAGGTTCGTTTCTTTTCCTTTTAAAATGAATTTTTGTAAAAAAAAAAAACCCAACAAATTGTAATGAAACAAAACAATAACAAAATGATTCATTGCCATATAAAATGGCTCCCCTGGGTCCTAGAGGCACCAAATTTGGTGGGCAGCTTGTTACAAGAGAGTCATTTTACAGAGTAACAACATGTTTCATTTTCAAAGGAGAAAAAGAAGCGTTTCGTTTCGTTTCGTAACAAAAGGCTGTTTCCTGTTTCGTTTCGTTTCGTAATGTTTCAAAAGCTTACGAAACGTTGAAATGGTGTTGTTTTTGTAAGGTGCCCGTCTCTACTTTGAAACAGAGTTTGTTGAGTTTGTTCTTAAGCCGCCAGGGGAGCGGGGGCGAAGCCAGGTGGACTGAACCAAGAGCAGGGAAGTCAAGGCTTCTTTCTCCTAATCAAATAGCGGTAGAACAAGGAGAAGGCGGAGGAGGAGGAAGAGAGCCGGGCTGGCTTTTTATTTCACTTAAGCTTGGGCAGAACATGATGGCCTTGAAAGCAAAAGAAGAAAACACACAGAGATGTCAATGAAGGGCCTAGGAGTATCTCAACAAGTCCCGGTAATGTTTCCATGGAGATACCAACTGGGGTGGAAAACATGCAGCGTGTCAGGGTAACCCTATTTTAGTGCGATAGTGTGGGAGGCACAATGCTTGTTCTGCCCATGATGGACACCACCTGTCAGAATAGCCTCAGGAAACTGAGATGAATTATATGTTTAGGGAGGCAAAAGAAGTAAAAAGCAGAAAAATTAGCTTCTTACTCTGGGAGGCCTCCACTTGGACTTGCATCCTGTATCTTGTGGGAGGTTCTGGATGTGAACCAGAAAAGTCTGAGTGGGTATTCTTGGTGGGCATGGGAGCAGCAAACATTTTTTAATGTATTATCGAAGGCTTTCACAGCCAGGATCTAGGAGTTCTCTCTGTGCTCTGGTTCTCTCTATGTTCTAATTCTCTCTGTGTTCTAGTTCTCTGAGCTCCTTGCCCTCTGAAGATGCCGGCCACAGAGTCTGGCGAAACATCAGGAAGAAAAACTTCCAGAACACGGCCAAACAGCCCGAAAAACTCACAACACTTATTGGTTCCCTGGGCTCCTTGCCCTCTGAAGATGCCAGCCACAGAGTCTGGCGAAACATTAGGAAGAAAAACTTCCAGAACACGGCCAAACAACCCGAAAAACTCACAACAACAGTCAGGCAATTGTTTGCAACCCCCCTCCTTGCTCTTCTCAGATACGTTTCGCCAGACTCTGTGAGAATACAGAGCACAGAACACAGAGAGAACTCCTGGAGAACACGGCCAAACAGCCTGAAAAACTCACAAGAACATTTTTTTTACTTTAGATGGGAAAATAGCGAAATAAAAAGAGGAAGTTGCGGCACGGTGGGTTCCCCCCCTTTTTTTCAGTGCCTGCAGGTTTCACAGCTACCCCATCAGACCTCGTCAGCTCTTCGACTTGTCCATATGGGCATGCTTAAGTCTGAAAGGAGAGGCGAGGCGGGCTGTTCTCTCCAGTGACCTACAGTTTCCATCTGACGACCCTAAGCGGTTTTCAGGAATATTTTCCTGGCCTGTTGCACTTATTGTTACACCTTCCTCCACTTGGCAAGGATCTACAGCTGCATCTGGCAACTGAAGCAGACCCAAAGCAGCCATGGAATTTGATTTATTATTGTTGTTATTTTAAGTGAATTTGCAAATGAGAGTTCGAAGCAGGATTGCCTCGACCCGCCCTGCCCCTAAACGGTTGCTCATCGTTTCAGAAAAGTCAACTCTTTACTACTTCCTCCAGCTTTCGTCCAGATTTTAAACCCAGGAAACCGGATTGCTAAAATCTCCCGAATAAAACAGGCATGGCCATTTCCTGCAGTTTTGGGGAATCAAAGTCAGGGAAAACCCAAGCCTGTTGATTGGCCAGCTGACAGCCAGGCCCTTGATTTCTCAAGCAGACTTAAAAATACCCGCACTTGTTCTTGGAATCGGCTTGCAAAGCTGGTGGGATTAAGCAAAGCTCTCGGGAGAACGTTGGCAAAGCTTGGAATGCAGAGTAGGAAAATGTCCAGCCCCCCGTGGCCTGCTACCTTTGCAGTTCAGAAAATGGATGTCGGTGCCTAGGGCAGAGGGGATACCCCAGTTTTCCAAGTGCAAAGTTCCCCACGCGCACCAGACACTTCAAGATTTAATTCACCCTTTGAAGGCGGTGGTGTCAGGGAGCAGGGTGCTAAAGTATTTGGATGCCAGGGGCCAGCATGGACTCATGCAAAATTGCCCTTGTGAAGGCATCCTTCAGAATGGACCCACTGTGCATGCCATGGGAAGAATCAGACTGCAGCCTAGTTCCGGCCAGATCTGGGTTGGTGCCAGCCCGTGTATGATGGCGAAGTGATAAATTTGGAAGCACAGGTGCTCCTTGTCAGCGCCCATCCCCCCCTAGAGCCTTTCCTGCATAAAGGGAGCCCAAAATGCTGTTCCACGTTGGCCCATATCAACAAATGAAGAGCAGGCCTTTTGGAAAGTTTATGGCCCTTAATTGCCCATTCAAGACCAAACCGTCCTCAAAGAGCCTTTTCACACGACCCCTAAGATCCACTGGCCACTTAAATTCGGACCAGAGATCTTAGGGGCTTGTCGCTCTTCCTGTCTCCCCACCCCTCTGCACTTCCTTGCTCCTGTCTGCGTGAGGGGAGGGAGAAAAAACAGGAAGAAAAGAAGGTGGCTCACCTCCGTTCTGCCTCTCGCTCTTGCCACGGCAACATTCCAGTCTCTTAAGTAGCTATTAAAGGGGCGGGGGCCAAAACAACAACAAACAGAAGCGAGGAGAGCCCGGCACTCACTATCGTTACACCGCATCAAGGAATTTTCATCTTCAGAGAGCAGGTACTTGAAAGGTGCGCTGGGACGCGCTAAAGTGGGCGTGGCCGCACTTAATTTCCTGTAAACTCCGGAGCTGCTGGGGAAACATTTTTAAGCTCCGGAGCTGGGAGCCATTTGCCCCGGAGTTTAGGGGTCATGTATAAACGCCCAAAGACCTTGCGTTACAACTGAGATCGCTTGCAACAACATATTGCTCCAGGGGGAAATCAAGTTCTCCCCCGCAATGGTGGTGAAGATTGCAGCTAAGCTCATTGAGAAGAAGTCCTAGCGTGTTGGGTGTTGGGTGAGACAGACATAAGCTCTGCTATTCAGAAAGTCCTGGTGCTTTGCCCCAGTCAGCCTTGGCTTCATTAAAGCAGCATCCATTGTTTGTTTAAGGTCTCCGGTGCCAGTTGCCAAGAGAGAACAGCCTCTTGTCAGCTCCAAAATTTAGGCTCTCTCTCCAAACCAAAGGCTTCCCACTGTCTCTCAACCACAAGGGCTAATCTGAGAGGCCTGGATCTTCTTATTTCCCATTGCAACAAGGTTTTGGCATCAGGCTCTTGAGCTCATGATACAGTGGACCCTTGTATAACAAACAGCTTGTATAACATAAAATTTGTACAACATAAAAAATTCCAGAGATAGGGAAAATTTGCTTAATATAATCACGTATGGGGAAAATTCGTACAACGTAAAAATGGGATTACTCCATTTTTAATGCATTCCTATGGGAAATTGTATAAAGGAAAATTTGCTTAACATAATTTCATTTGGAACGAATGAATTCCTTTATACAAGGTACCACTGTACCAGCAACGTCAAGCAGTAAGCGTACTACAAGGACTGACTGCATCCCCTTCGAAGCAGGTGCATGGTCAGTTGCTAGAAGGACAGGCACCCCACCGGAAGAAAGCAGGGTGATATTAAGGATACGGGGCTCCTCCCTTGTGCCAGAGAAGTAGTTTCAACACAATGATCCTCCATTCATCCCGACTGGAGCTGTGCCAGTCTTCCAGAAGAAAAAGCCAGAGGGCTTGCTTGGATAATGCTGAAAACAATACCAGCCTGAGCATGCTTGGTGGCAGAAAAGCACTGAGCACGAATCATCCACCTACAGACCACACCCCTCCCAGCCTGCGGCCATGCTCATCTGCAGAGCACGGAAGAATCCTTGTGCTGAAGCCAGTGCAACCTCCTGAGGGCAAAAAAAAAAAAAAAAAAAAAAGGCCAGCAAACCCAACGAAAACAGATGGTACACCGCAGAGAAGGGCCCTGGCAGACGACAGCATCGCCCAACGACAGGCAAAGGCACGACCCAAGGCGAGGTAGTTTAAGAACATAAGAACATGAGAAGAGCCCTGCTGGATCAGGCCAAAGGCCCATCTAGTCCAGCTTCCTGGATCTCACAGCGGCCCCACCAGATGCGTCTGGGAGCGCATGAGACTAGATATCTGTCTCCTGATACCACTCCCCTGCATCTGGCCCTTGAAGTACCCTGGTTTTAAGCCTGGAGATGACACATCTCCATCATGGTTTGTAGCCTGTGATGGACTTCTCCTCCAGGAATCTGTCTAATCCCCTTTTGGAGGCATCCAGGCCTGAGGCCATCACCACCTCCTGTGGCGGGGAGTTCCACAGACTAACAACGCACACAGACTAACAACAGACTAACAATTTCTTTGATCTGTTCTTACTCTCCCAGCCCTCAATTTGAGTGGATGTCCCCTAGTTCTGGTGTTTTGTAAGAGGGAGAAGAGCATCCCTCTATCCACTTTACTCGTGCCCTGCATTATTTTGTCCCTCTCAGTCATATCCCCCCTCAGGCGCCTTTTTTCCCCAACTAAAGAGCCCCCAGTGTTTTAGCCTTTCCTCATAAGGGAGGTCCCCCAGCCCAGTCATCATTTTAGTCGCAAGATGCAAGCACGCCCACAACAAGCCGTAGCTGGGGATCAAGACTCCGTTTCCTTGGCTCACCTTCCAGGCAGGCAGAGAGAAAGCTACAGTAAGGAGCAGTTTGGAGATGCAGCCCCTCCATAGGCCGGAAGGACACATATGATGGCATTGTTGTGGGCAGATGGTCATGGGTAGCTATGCGTGTGCGAAAATGGATCCGATGGCCAGGTGCCCACTCTCGGGAAAGCAATGTTGATTTTGGCTTTTCGGAGGCGTTAAGAATTCCATGCACCCGTCCCTTGCAAAAAGGCGGAAGGGCACGGTCACAGCTGGGTCAAGGGAACAGATGTGAAGCAGCAGCAGGCCTGGGCAAACCCGGTGACTCACCGAAGGGTTAACATTTCATCTCCTAAGATTAGTGCAATCCACACTCCGGAGATTATTTCCCGGAGAACAATTCTCTATTGATATTTGGGGGAAGGGGGCTCAAACCGGCAGGAAGTATAGCAACAGAAAGGTTTATTATAGCTCCTTTCCGCTGGGATTCTAGCTACAGTCCATCCACTCGTTCACCGGACTGCGTTCTCCGTGGTTATAGAGTTGGAACGAAGGGTATTGGTTTAATTGGGTTTGGCAGGAGGAACAAAGGCCATGAGGATTGTGTGTTACCCCTTTGGTTCATACACGGTGGTTGCCTCTCCTTGTGCGGCCTGAGGAAATGGCAGAAGACGGCATGGAGAACATGGGAATATTTAATGATTTGGCCCTGTAGCTAGCCGTTGAAACAAGGTTGTCACAAGCAACAAGGTACCCAGGGGGAAAGGTGTATACAAAGAGGGCTGTGTATTCCCTTTTTCTGGGCCCATCACTGACAGCTGTGTGCACAAAGTCCAGGAGTTTGAAATGGTCTGCACCAGTGGTTCTCAACCTGTGGTTTTTCCTTTGGGAAAAGGCACTCTTCCAAGGCCGTTTCAAGTATTTTTTTATGGGAGACAAAGCTGGGCTTCCTTGGTGTGTGTGTGTGTGTGTTTCTAACAGGACGGTCCCCATTTCAATGCACTTCAAAGCTACGAGACCGGAGTCGGCAGCGTTTCCTCATCACTGCCTCTGAAAGCAGTGCCTCCTGGCCCCGCTTTGCTCATGCCCTCCCACCCCCCCCCCCCGCCGCCCACAAGTCTTCAGCAATGCCCTCTGGCACCGGCTCTCTCCCTGCCGGGTGAAGGAGGCAGCTGTTTCTCCCTCTCTTTCTCTCCATCTCTCTCGGGCTCCTGCTTGGGCACATGCAGCGCCACATTCAGCGCAGCTTTCGCTGAGTCCGATTGTGCCCGGGCCCACTGGGGTGCTATTCAAAAAGCCAGGCTGGAAAGAGAAGAGGACATGTGTTCCGTGCGCGGCTGGCAGCCTGGGCATGGAATCCCTCTCCTGCAGCCTTCAAGAAGAAAGACCAAGGATCAACGGAAGAGAAGAGTCTCCGGGCGTTCATAAAAGTGGCGAGCAGGTGCATGTGTGGCCACAGAACTGCATTTGATAAAACGGCCCTCAACCTGTTAATTTCCTCGGCAATAACCCCACCATAGATGTCACAATGTTTTTATCTACAGTGGCCCCCCGTCCTTTCGCGGTTCATATACTGCGGTCCCGCTATATTGCCAAACTAGTAGTGGCCAACCTTCGGCCCTCTAGATGTTATGGACCACGACTCCCAGAATTCCAAGCCTCTATTGCCAATGACAAAGGACTGTGGGAATTGTGGTCCAGAACGTCTGGAGGGCCAAAGTTTGGCCACCCGTGTCTTATGCATTGCCAGTTTTTCCCTTCCCTAGGCCTAAGCAGGTTATAATTTACACATTCCTTTATAGTTTTCACAGTGCATTCCAGTATTCGTGTCTGGGTGGGTCCAGGAGAAATCCCTGTAGGACAAGTAAAATGTGCAAACGGGACAACATGTGGGACTCTTACTTGGAGAAGGTGTTCCTTGAGTAGTGCATGATGCTGTCAAAATCATACATTTCGCCCAATGTCTGCACCTCATCAGGCTCCATCTTCAGGAAGTTATACTCCTGCCCTGTGGGAAGAGAAAGAAGGGAGAGCATGAGAATGGGTGTGGAGCCAATATCTGTTCCCCTCCAGGTGACCACCTACACCCAACACCTTGCTCACTGTTGCTGCATCTGTTTCCTTCCTAAGAGCCCCGTGGCGCAGTGGTTAAATGCCTGTCCTGCAGGTAAAACTGTGCTCACGACCTGGGGCTCATTCCCAGGCAGCCGGCTCAACGTTGACTCAGCCTTCCATCCTTCCGAGATTGGTAAATTGAGTTCCCAGCTTGCTTGGGGGAGGGGGCAAGGTGTAGCCCGCATAATTAAACTGTAAACTGCCCAGAGACTACTTGAAGTGGTATGGGGTGGTATATAAGCAGAACACTTTTCCCAGTAGGCAAAAGTTCCAGCTGAATGTGTTTGTGAAGATTCTCAGTCATCCAGATGAGGTTGTCTAGAAGTCGAGTCGTGGCAACTGGACTTCTTTTCTTGTTAGATCAAAACATTTCGCTACTTATCCAAAGGAGCTTCTTCAGTCTGGATGGGCCTAGGCAAAATCACTGTCGGACAAACAGCAGTTCTGAGACTGAAGGAGCGACTTGGACGAACAGTGAAGGAGTTTGATCTAACAAGAAAAGAAAGTCCACTTGCCACGATTCAGCTTCCAGATTCCAGCTGAATGAAACCGTGATTAGCTCCCTGTGTTGGCTGCGTAGCTGACAGAATGTTAGTTGAGCGGCAGAACTTTTATTTTTTTGACTTAGCTGCCGTAACTAAGCCAACTCAACAGACGTAGTTGGACATAGTTGCACTCTTCTGTCCCAGAGATTGAGCCAAGCACCGTCAAATTTTCATCACGTCCAACATGCAGGCAGCAGCAAAGCTCCGTGGGCACTTGGAAAAACAGAAGGAGAGGGAGAATGCTGGCAGGGTGACAAGATGAGAAGTGAACCGATTTTGAGGTGACTGGATGAGGGAAGGACAGCAAATGCTGGATCCAAACTTTTCGCAGCCCATAGGATGTTGGCCATTACTTAATTTGGGCCGTTTGCCTAATTTTCTGTCTATGGGTTTTAGGAGGTTGGCATGTGGTGAAGCAAGGACTCACTTGCCCTTCCTCTTTTTTAAAAAAATCCCTGTTTTGAATGTTTTGTTGGCACTTCTTCTGCCAGATTGGTTTGTCAGGAGGCCAGTCTGAGAACAGCCAGCAGAAGAGGGCAATTCCAGCTGGCAAGTGGGCATTTCAGGTCGCCTGCTGAAGGTTCACCCATCCTTCCATCCTTCCAAGGTCAATAAAATGAATATCCAGCTGGTGGGATTTGGGGGGGGACACACACAATGTGTAGCTTCCATTATTAATTGTAAACCACCCAGAGAGTGCTTTAAGCGCTATCGGGCAGTATATAAGCAGCACACTTTGCTCTTTCTCTTTTTGCTATAAATAAATAGATAAATACTGTATTAAATAAAACCTTCTACCTTCTGTTTGCTTTCTTATCGCATGCTTTTGGGGAATGAAGGGTAAAAGGAGCAAGAGGAGAGGAGGATGGAGAGAGAAAGGGAGCTTTTACCTGGTTGGATGTTCTCTCGTATAATCGACACATGGTCGTCCCGATCTGGGCGTGTGTGTTCATGCCAGAAACCAATGACATGGCCCAGTTCGTGCACCACGATGCCGAATTTGTCACAGTTTTTCCCAACGGAGATCGCCTGCGGGCCTCCTCCCCTGCGCCCAACATAGGAACAGCACCTGTACGGGGATGACAACATTAAGTTCAAAGCGAACTCTTGGATATGGGATCACGGTACTCTCTCAGCAGGAACCTAGAGGACACATCCTTGTTTTCGTCCACCACAGGAGAAACAGCTGGATAGCTCATGGGTTGACACATCTGGCTACGAGGCCAACGGTTGGGTGTTCAATTCCCCGGTGGGTCCACAGGCTCCCTCCCATCTCTGCAGCTTTAAGATTATTTTAATTAATATGAAAAAGGAGAGGAGAGGATAATTTCCAGCCTCTTTCCCTTTCCTGTCCACCCCCAACAAGAGAAGGGAAAGGTGCGCATCGCTGGAAACGGTCCACCTGCCTTCAAACGGTTCCCAGATGTGTCTAACCAAGATCTTGTGACAGCTGCAGGATGCAATGAACATCTGCAGCTGACTGGAATTATGTGTTTTGTTTTGTTTTTTTAAACAGTGGCGAGGGAGAGGAAACTGCAGTAACCCACCAGAAGGGAGGCCGATAGATAGATAGCCACAATAGATCTCTCCCAAGACTCTACGAACATTCTGCAGTGCAGAAGTGAGAAACAAACCAATTTCTACGGAATGACCTCGAGAGAGTCACCTCCCTCTGATAATCGACTAGAAAAACAAAAGTGACTAAGGCAACTTGCTGCTAACAGAGGTTTGGGTGAGGGGAGGGGGGCAAACAGCCCTCTTCTCATTAAGACTGGAAGGATCCCTGCTGCTTCAGCCTTTTGAACTTTCTAAAATTGTCATGCAGCTTTCCCTCCACCCCCAAGGTTTTTGTGTGTTTAGCACGGGTGGCCTTCCATGTTCACAAACAAGACCTTGACCACCAGGAGAGCGCTGCTGATTTTATCAGGATTGTTGTTGTTCAGTCGTTCAGTCGTGTCCGACTCTTCGTGGACCCCATGGACCAGAGCTCGCCAGGCCTTCCTATCTTCCACTGCCTCCCAGAGTTTGGTCAAATCCATCTTGGTTGCATCGATGACACCATCCAACCATCTCATTCTCTGCTGTCCCCTTTTCCTTTTGCCTTCCATCTTTCCCAACATCAGGGACTTTCCCAAGGACTCCTCTCTCCTCATGAGGTGGCCAAAGTCCTGGAGCCTCAACTTCAAAATCTGTCCTTCCAGTGAACATTCGGGGTTGATTTCTTTCAGGTTGGATCTCCTTGCAGTCCAGGGACTCTCAAGACTCTCCTCCATGACCACAGGATAGGAAAACAACAATCGACCACAGCTAGTTTCTGCTGGCAAACTAATGGGGAGGGGATGCTCCTGTCTGGATAGAAGGAGTGATCCAGCTGCATACATGCTTATACATCTGGCTGTAGGGTTGGCAGTAGAGATGGGCACAAACCAGTTTGTCTCAGTTCGTCAAGGCAAGGCAGCAGAAAGGGTGCTGCTTCTCCCCTCCCCTGCCTCCTCCAGCTCAATGAGGCCCACCATCGTTCCTTCTTCCACCTCTCCAGCTGATCTTCCAGTCCTGGCATCAGCTCAGGCTTCTCTGCCCCGCCTTCCTGGCTGATCTCCCACTCAGACAAAGTGGGGGCTGGGAGGCTTTTATTTAACAGAGGACAAAATCCTGGCCTATAACCCAAGAGAAAATCAGAGTGAATCAACCCCCTGGAGGAGTTTTATTTCTTCAAATTGCTACCATCTCTTTGGAAATCTTAATGGAGCGTGGTGGCTCAGCAGACTAAGGCTTCTGAAACTGTCAACCGCAAAGTCGGCAGCTCGGCAGTTCAAATCCCAGGTGCCATGCAGCGGAGCGAGCTCCCACTGATCACCCCAGCTCCTGCCAACCTAGCAGGCTGAAAGCATGTAAATGCAAGTAGATAAATAGGTACCGCCGTAAAAAGTGGGAAGGTAAAAGAGTGTTTCCCTTGCAGGCGCGCCGGCCACGTGGCCATGGACTTGCATAACACTGGCTCTTTCTGCTTGAATACGGAGATGAGCCCCGCCCCTAGAGTCGGACATGACTAGCACACATGTGCGGGGGGAACCTTTACCTTTTTACCGTTACCTTTCAAAATCTTAGTGATAGAGGGGGAAAGTTTTGGGTGCATCTGAAGGTTTGCTTTCCCAGAAGAGTCCGGCTTGGTATGTACCCCCACGGAGGAGATAACAGTTGGATGAACCATCAGCTATCTTTGGCCTGATAATGCATTCATCACTTGGCATTTCTCCCTAATTCTTCGGCAGTGGCTGGTCAAGGAGGTTTCGTTTGCCAGGAAAGTCTTCCCCTTGCTTACCCACATGGTCGATATGTAAACACAATGTAGCTGTCTTCATCCGACCGCTCCAAGAAGGTGACACAAGTGTGCTTCTCCCAGTGGCGCATGGCTTGTCGGAAGACGGCTCGCTGGGTGCCTGCAAGAAATGGGTAGAAGATAAAGACTGCTAGAAGGAAAGCCGGTGGTGGTGGGGGGGGGGAGGATATACCAGCTCTCTGAACAGCATCAGCCTTGGAGCAATTGCAGAGAGCGACATACGGCACTCTTGAGAGAACAAAGCATTTGCAGTAGTCTTTAGAAAGGAGTGAAGAAGACTCACAAAGGCCCTCATTCTTGTAGATCCTTCATGTACTTTCTTGACATCATGAGGCATCATGGGAGGATTTTTCCAAGTTAAGAAGAAGAAGAAGA
>JAHTLZ010000327.1:18600178-18610363 GCA_023846285.1 Phrynocephalus versicolor
TTTTGTGCAATCCGGTAAGTCTTTGAGTTTGGCAAATACTGCAGGATTAGGATTCCAGAGTGAGCTGCCTCTCAGGAGGGCCAACCGGACAAAACTGAGAGATTCACAACTTGAGACTGAGTAATGCAACATCCTAGCAGCGTTTCCTTTCCTCTTGAACAAGATGAACTTGGTTACTACCAACAGTAAACCAAAACAAAGCAAAACGGTCTCGGTGGAACTTCTAAACATGCTGTTAAAGCTTGATACAAGTAACTGGACAGCTGAGCAGAACCCCTGTTAACTTCCCAGCCTGCTTCAAGCGGACACATCTTCCATAAATTTTGCCTGGCTCACTTTTCCATTGCACATCTTTGCTATGGAGTCAGAGGAGGGTTCGGAGATTTTGAAGTAGCAATGAGCCAAACAATAACTTGAAAGGAAGCAAAAGAAGAAGAAAGAAAGAAAGAAAGAAAGAAAGAAAGAAAGAAAGAAAGAAAGAAAGAAAGAAAGAAAGAAAGGACCCAGGTATATTCTTAAATTAGTATACTATGGCACCTTGATTTAGCCTGAGACAGCAAGAGTAGAAGGATAGAGCAGTTCGTTTCTTAAACCTAGTGATAGTGGTCATTGGGAGCAAACCAGATCAGAATCCTTGGAAAACAAAACTTTATTTTCAGGTTCTGCTCAAGCTGGATCTGAGTAATCTGTTGGACTCTTCACTCCATGACACTCCTCTCTTCTCAGTCATGCTATCCAGTCCAGCTGTGTATCAATACTGGACATTTTCCATTCTTTTTTCCCGTATTTCAGAAAAGAACCACTGTTTACAATCCACAAAAGACAACCTCTTTTGAACCCATGGGGAGAACACCCAACTCACCGCTGAAATTCCCGCTGATCACATACGGAATGACTCCATCCGGCCACACCCGTTCAGGATGCGACGTGGCAGCCCGGCGACTCCGAAGTCGTCCTTGGCCCGGCCTCCACCGTCTCCTCGGCGGCTTCCCACCAGGCCTGAGGCTGGTGCCGTTCCTGCTCCCTGCTGTGGGCACAAGAACCAGAGGGGCATCTTAGCATCTTGGTTTCCTCTTCAAAAAGGACCGATTTGTTGTCTTGGACAGTTGAAATTAGCTGCCTAGATGCCCTAAGCCAGGAGTGTCCAAACTTCGGCGCTCCAGAAGTTTTGGACCACAATTCCCAGAATTCCAAGCCTGTATTGACAAAGACAAAGGACTGTGGGACTTGTAGTCCAAAACATCGGGAGGGCCAAAGTTTGGATACCACTGCCCTAAGCACATCCGATCTCATCGGAAGCTAAGCAGGGTCAGCCCTGGTTAGTACATGGATGGGCATTAGAGGGACATCTGGATGCTCAGCAATGCATCTCTGAGGCAGATGAGCTACGGGCTTCTGATTCATCCCTGCTACTGCTACCAACGTCATCTATTTCAGCCCTGTGTTTTTGTTTTTTTTCCCAATTTTTGGTCTTTGAGATGTTTTGGACCTGCTCCCAGAAGCTCCAGCCAGCCAGTATGGCGGTGGCTAAGAATTCTGGGAGATTAAATCCCCAAACATTTGGAGGGTCAAAGGCTGTGGACCATTTGAGCAGCGCACTGTCCAGTCGCATCCAAGAATGTGCTGGCACGACTCTTTTTCACAATAATATCAGCCCTCGGCTTTCTCTCTTCCACGATGCCTGCTTGCATGAATTAAACCAGCAGGCTTTCCAGAAACGCTTCCTCCTTGGTGCATGTTCCAAACCTCTAGCTCTGGTTTTATTTTAAAAGAAGAAAAAGAAACCCCCTAGCCTGCTTTAAAGAAGAAAAGAAAATTATCATAGGCTCCAAGGTCTTTTAAAGTAGGTTCGGGTATTCATCCTGGCCTTGAAAGAAAAGTGGGGTGGACACGAGCAGCCAGCTGAGGTGTACGTTGGCAGATTCTTTTTCTGATTTAACTGGAAGTTGAGTCATGGCTACTGGACTTCTTTTTTGAGAGACAGAAACGTTTCGCTGCTCATCCAAACAGCTTGCTCAGTCTGAATACAGCTAGTGTGAGTCCTCCATCTTATAGTCAGTCAGCTTTGACCTCTTGTCACCCTGATCTGAATTAGGCTCATAAGATGAACAATGGTCCGAATAGGCTCATTAGGGAGACAATAGTATCCATAGCCTTAAGATGAACAATGGCCTAAGGTGCTGAAACCTATAAAAATGGGTCGTTAGCTATGGCCTTGGAGGTGAAGGCTTTTTGATTTGTCTGGGTACTTTGGAAAGCACACCCTGATAAGTAGCAGATAGACTATGCCTGAGGCTGCCACCTCTGTTGAGGGAGGAGGTTTCAATGCTCATATGAATGGCTTCCCTGCCGTCTCTCTCAAACCACCTATCTTCTCTGTCTAATATGTGTACATCCTCATCTTTGAAAGAGTGCCCTTTGTCCTTCAAATGGAGGTGTGCTGCTGATTTAACTGTTTTGGCGGCTGATGTATCCACAAGCCAGACTGTTGCTTCTTGTTCTGCTGGTGGACGGTATTAGAGCAGCATAGGTCACGGGCAGGTTTATTCATGAGCAAAGCATATTTGGCTGAGAAAGGAAGTCTCCCCTCCCCTCCACCCGCCCCAACCTCTACTGCCTCCAAGTTCCTGGCTGGTTTTGTTAACGCAGGATCAGAAGGCGTGCCAAGGCAGATGCCAAGATCTTTGTCTCGAGATCGTTTGAAACGAGCTCTATCAGCCAAGCTGTCGCCAAAAAAACGAAAGTATTACCTGGCAAGAGATCCTACCCTAAAGGGCCAAGGATGAGGGTGAAAAAAAGAGATGCAAGGGCCAAAAGCCAGCAGGAATGTTTCCCACCGCCCATTTGTTCGACAGGGGCAAGCTCGCGGTTGGTTGTCAACTTGCTATCACAGTCAGGCTAAAAGTTGGTCTGCAAGGCTTACCTGAACTGGAAACCTTGATTTCGTCTTTCCTGTTGCCCTTTTTACGGGATGAGCCAGTAAGATATGAGGGCTAGAGAGTCACACAACAAGTCCTCAGGAGACCTGGGTTCTAATCCCAACGCAACCACTGAGGGTGGCATTGGTAACACCTTTCCTAAGCATCTCACATACTTTGAAATCCCTGTAATGTGTGTCTATGTTATGGGCTCTCAAGTTGAAGAAGACATATTGCAGCTCTAAGAAGGTCTTCAAGGTAAGCGAGATATTTAAGGAGTGGTTTCACTAGTTCCAACCCCACCCCACCCCACCCACCGTGAATTTCCATGGCCAAGTGGGGATTCAAACCCCTGTTCTCCAGAGTTCATGTCCATCACTCTTTCTGCTACACCACGCTGGAAAAATCCTTATTGGGGTCACCAAAACTCAGACGGGCCTCGAGGGCTTATCCAAACAACCTTGAGAGTCCAGTCAGGAAAACCAACTTCCACCATATATTCCAAATGAAACCCCTGTCCAAAGAGAATGACAACGTTCCCAAAATCCAACAACAGATAATTCCATGTGCATCGTGGCTTGCTGGCATCTCCAACCATCCTTTCCAGCTGTACCTCCACACTCAGAGCTGTTTTACAAGCAAGACGAGCCTAATAACCGAACAGCTTGTGTGTGTGTATGTGTGTGGGTGGGTGTTTGTCATCTTTCTTTGTTGCCACTACAGAATTCCCCAGCCTTTTTGGATCCCATCTGGTACTTAAGTATGTGTCACTGTCAGGTAGATTTCTACAAGGGGGGGCACTTTCAGTGATAAATATAATCCTTCCCTTTCCGCTGAGGAAATAGACATATCATAGATGCTTTATTGAAAACAGCTGAGAATTGGACCCAGTGGGGAGCCATTTTGGTCTTATCCCATATGGACATAGATCCTGTCAATGTTACATCAACGGACACAGACCAAGATGGCTGCATCCTTATTTTTGAACTGTTTCTCCAATAACACCAGCTGTGCTCGCAGTGGTTTTGTAGGTTCTGACTTTTATTGGAGACCGGGCATCCTCTGTTTCTGTCTGCTGCACCAATTACTGGTTGTTTCGACAGAGGAAGTTCTTAGCTAAGATGACACGGAAGGAATTCTGCATCACGCATCTCTCGAGCAGAAGAAAGCAGGGCAAGCAGGTTCAGAAGTGGCTTGCTGTGATGTTACTTTCTGAAATCGGAGTACTGAGTTCACAGAAAACGGAGAACAGAGATGTTAATCATTTCCTCCACCAGTCATGCTTTATTTTCTAGGGGAGAAACGGGGCATTAACAGCCCGTTGGCACAACCCACAAAATGTAGAGGTAAAGATTTGGTCGCTCAGCTATTACAAAACTTTGCTTGCCTTCAAGTTGGGTGTCGCAGTTTCAGACTCCAACACCCAAGTCCCAGGAGTGATTTCTTTTTTTGTGGATTCTGAGCACAATCGCCATGCAAAGAGGAGTGGTAACTATACCTGAAGAGTTGGTGGCAGTTCTCTCGATTGTATGCCGTGTTAGATCCACAACCCTGTCCACCTGGAACATCTTGAGGTCCTCCTCATCAAGGGCGATGTCTCCTAAAAAGGCAGCTAGAAGAAAAGGAGAAGAACTTGATGAGGAGTGAGGTCATTTGGGATGGTTTTGACTACTCTCTGGAGAAACATTTCAAAATAAATGTGAGAGGCACATAGGCTCACTTTATGTATCATTTATATGGGGGATTAGAAGCTCACCTCGGTGACAGGAAGGAAGGAAGGAGCTGATGATGGCTGGAAGGGAGGGAGGAAGGAGCTGATGATGGATGGATGGATGGAAGTGCTCTGATCTAGAAAGGTTGCTTTTGGGATATAAGCATTTAAGGAACCAGTTTTCACCTTGTCCATGGACCAAGTCGAGAAGGAAAATTGGACAAAACCAGACAAATAGGGAACTTTACGACTGAGACAGAGAGACAGACAGACGGATGGATGGATGGATGGACGGACAGACGGGCGGACGGGCGGACGGACGGACAGACAGACAGACAGGTAGATCATACATAATTGTATGTGGATGTCTGTGTGTGTGCATCATTTTTGTCGAGAAGGAAAAATTGGACAAAACCAGACAAATACGGAACAAAACCCTCATGGGACCTTACGACTGAGTCAGAGAGACAGACGGACGGACGGACGGACAGACAGACAGACAGACAGATCATATATAATTGTATGTATATGTTTTTGTGCATCATTTTTGCAACATATACTTGCACAGACCAACCCAGCTACTTCTTCAAGGGAGAAATTGAAGAATTACACTTGACTAAGAAACATCAAGGACTATCCTGTCCACATCAGATCTAAACAAAATGAGCTAGCCCCAGAACCATCTTTGCAGTCTGGTCACCGTTTTCCTGAAACAATCCAGGGAAAATGACTGGAGCAAAGGGAAGGCAAAACCAGTAAGTGCCACTCATCCTCAGCCACACTAACAGCAAACACTGACAAGACCAGTCCAGCTCCTTGTAAAGTTCTTCGCTATCACAACCAATTTCTGTTCTTCAGCTGGGGTCTCCCTTGCTCTTCTGGAAAGCCTTTGACCTCCAGGGATTCTCAATGTGGGGTAGTGGGTAGAGTGACGGACTAGGACTCTGCAGTAGAGATGGGCACAAATTAAAAAAAATGGCATTTCATTTGTCGTTTGTCGTTTGGAGGGTCTGTTTCGTTTCGTTTCCGTTTTTCGTGATTTTTTTGCAAAAAATTCATTTTCGTTTTCGTTCGTTTTGTTCCCATTTCATTACCATTAATTTTGATTTTTTGTGATTTTTTTTAGCATTTTAAACAATTCACTCATATTGCAGTAACGGAAACGAAACGCACGACAAAATTTCTGGTGTTTCTGTTCGTTTCGTTACATTTTGGAGACAAAGTTTGTCGTTTCGTCGCGTAACGAAACAAAAAACGAAAATGGAAACAAAAATTTGTTCGTTTCGTGCCCATCTCTACTCTGCAGAATAAGGTCCGAATCCCTGGCTCAGCCATGAAAACTCATGGGGGGGGTGGTTGGAACTGGTCAAACAACTCCTTAAACACCTCACTGACCTATTAGGTCATTTCCAGCTAGACAGCACAGAACACACACATCCCCTGCATTCCTAAATCATGCCTTTGACAAAAGTGTTCTGCTTATATCTGCTTATATACCGCCCCATACCACTACAAGTGGTCTCTGGGCGGTTTACAATTTTAATTACAGTGTGCAGGCTACACATTGCCCCCCCCCCCAGCAAGCTGGGTACTCATTTTACCGACCTCGGAAGGATGGAAGGCTGAGTCAACCATGAGCCTGCTGCTACCTGGGATTGAACCCAGGTCGTGAGCACAGTTTTACCTGCAGTACAGGCATTTAACCACTGCGCCACAAGGCTCCTATTCTTTTTCCAGTCTCTTTGTCAGCAATGACCAACCCCATAAGTGCATGAATTGCATCAGCCCGTTTTGCAGCTGTATCACATTGGTAGACCAGACATCCTGCCATCAGTCAAGGCCTCCGCTTCTCATTCTTCTTCTGCATTTCCAGCTGAACAATCCCCAGACAACAACAAAAGCATTATTAGCCCTCAAATGTGTGACCTTACATGTCACTCGATCCCATCTCATTCCATTTCTGTGACTCCAGTTCATGATGTCACCTGTTTTGCCTCGGACAATTCCCAGGTCGTCCAATGAATTAAAAATATTTTTCTAAACTCGCGGTGTTATTCACAAATTACATGAGCACACTCCAACCCCTAGGGTGCCTGCGATGCTGTCTGCCGAAATGGGAAATAAATCTGGCCTTAAATCTTCATGGAATGTCATTAACTTCCTTCTTCTCAACTTGCGAACGGTTTCTCAGCACACATGCTTTGCTGAGAGAGATCTTGCTTCATTTTGGTTTCCTTCCTTCTAATCCAGAATCATAGAACTGTGGAAGGACAATAAACCCTGGATTATGTCCCCTGATGGTCCACAGTTGAATCAGTCCAGATAAGTCACCATCTAATCCCCATTTCGAAGACCTCCAATTAGAGATGGGCACGAATCAAAAAAATGGCATTTCTTTTGTTGTTTGTCATTTGGAGGGTCTGTTTTGGTTTGTTTCCGTTTTTTGTGAATTTTTGCAAAAAATTCATTTTCGTTTTCGTTCATTTTGTTACAATTTCGTTAACATTTATTTCATTTTTTTGTGATTTTTTTAAAAGGATTTTAAGCAATTCACTCATATTGCAGTAACGGAAACGAAACGCACGACAAAATTTCTGGTGTTTCTGTTCGTTTCATTTCATTTTAGAGACAAAATTCAAAAAAACGGAAACGGAAATGAAAAATTGTTCGTTTCATGCCCATCTCTACCTCCAATGACTGAGAGCCAACACGCCCCCCCTCCGGACAGCTCTTCCTGTCCAAAAACTCTTCCTAATGTTTAGGCAAAATTGCCTTTCTCACAATATGGAGACAAGCTTCCCCCTCACCCCAACTTCTCTGGATAGGGAGGTCATGAATAAAAATCTCATTTCAGCTCAAATGGACCCATGGAAGAAGAGTGCTTGATTCCTCTCATCTGCCTTTGCATTTAAGCAGCAGCAGCAACCAACCACCATGCTTGAAGGAAAAGCAGTTGCAGCAACCGATGGGGTCTGAGCATCCCATTAGCTTGCCATCTCAGCTGCCAGTTTCAGCAGATGGACATCTGGTTCTCATCAAGAACTGCTGCACATCTTAAAGAGATGTTTAGAGATATCATGATTACACAAATTGTTTTAACCTCAGTCTGTTTTTGTTTGCAAGTTCTATTCCTAGTACACCCCCTCCTTTTCCTCCTCCTCCTCCTCCTCTCTCTCTCTGTCTCCCCCCACCCCACCCACAAGGCTTCTGAGCCAATCTGAACTTCCTTACCCAATAGCAGTAACCATGCTAAATTCTGTTAAAAATTAAGTTGACGGGTAATATTATTGAATGTGTTACACATATATTGTATGGGGGGTTGTGTATGGCTGTTGTTGTTTTTTAAATTGTAGTTTTTATGGATTGGGTATGAATGTTGCCAGGTGAAAGAGTGTAGGACTGTGTGTGTATGTTTGGTTTTTATGTCAGTTTTAAATGAGTGTAAGTGATGTTCGGCATGTGAATGTTGGAGTGTGTGTATAGATGGTTTGTTCTTAAATTGTAGATTTTATGTCTTGGATTTTTATGATGGGTTGTGTGAATGACTGACTGGATGGCACTTTTAATCTCGTTGTATTTATACAATGACAATAAATTGCATTCCAATTCCAATTCCAATTCCAATTCCATTCCATTCCTAAGGCCAAGGGACACTCCAAGTAACCTTCTATTTATCTGCCGCACAACGAATCCAAACCATATGAAATGGCCAAGCAAACTGGATAATAAGCACAGCTTGTACAGGGAGAACCTGGGCCCAATCTCCCATAGCAAACACCCCAGTTTGGAAAGATAACACCAGGTGCACAGAGTCAACATTCTCATTCTGCGAACTGGAGTCTTGTAGCATGAAAACAAAAGATGTTTCCCCTCCAACCCTACAAGCCATATGTGTACCATCCACATCACAGCTTTGTTTAAGCCGTGTCCCTATGAATCTGACGAGCAGCTATGAGTAGAGAATGGGGGATTGGGGGCACACAGCCCAGAACTTGGAAGTAACTAGTTATAAATGACTAATTATCTGTAATGTGTTCCTATCTGTCCTTTTGCTTCTCTCTGGGTCCTCCCGGACTCAAAACTGCCAGCACTTTCAATGAATCATTGCTACTGCTGTTTTAAATTCAGGTGATTGCCTCTCGTTGTGCTTTGTTTAGCTCTCAAAAGGTGTGTGTAGGGGAGAGATATTAAATGAGAACTAGACTTTTGGCCACTTGGTCTTTGTGCACCTGATGGTACAGCCTGTATTGGGGTACAGTATTTTGGTGCTCCTTGGAGTTTGCCCACTCCTGCCTTAAGGACTGGAGTTTCAGACAGATAATTCAACCGAGTTCGAGCAGAAGGATGTAGGTGGACAAGAAACTGAGAGGTAAACAGCAAACACAGGATTTTAAAATTGAGATATATTGGTGCAGCTGCTGTAATGTGCCTTCCAACATGAAACTTCTGGAGGAAACGTCCATGTAGCACATCTTACAATAACTGAGACAGGATGGGACTTGGCATGAGTCCCCAAGCTTCAAACATCTCCAGGAATGGACATGGCTAGTGGGTTCTCTTTAACAGTGCAAACACACTCCCTGCTACCCATCGAAACCTGGCTTGGCTTTATTCGGTTCAGGGTGGCCACAACACATTTCCACGTCTACTCAAACTAATTAATGTGGGACATAATCCACTCAGGAGGAGGTCTTCTGGGCACACCCACAACAATTCACCAAAGCTCTGCGAATAATTGTATCTAGCCACTTGCATAACATTGTCAGCCCTTGTAAGTGATGCTAATGAGCTGGAAAGAATTGGTCAATTATATAGGGGAGGAGAGACTTGGAATTAGAGATGGGCACGACTTAGCGGTATTTCCGTTTCCGTTTCCGTTACTCGTTTCCGTTACTCTACGGAAACGGAAACGGGAATTACTCCGCCAGACTTCGAGCTCGAACCGATGAACGAACAATTTGGTCTGATTTGTCGTGCTCGTTACTTGCATCGCGCGATCGCGCGCGATGCCAAGCGGCACAGAAAAAAAAGTTTTTAAAAGTTAAAAAGCCCGGTTCCCGGCCAAAAAGCAGGCGGAAATATGCCTGCCGTGCCTCAGGGCACCTACCAGAGGGGTGGTTTCTGGAGGTCCCCGCCCGGCCTCCCCCCCTCCTCCGTCCTGGGATGCTCTGGTGTGGTGGTGGGACTCGCCCGCCGCAAAAAGCCCAGTCTCGCCGCCGGCCGCCAAAGCACAACCAAGCGGCACGGGCGGCACAGGAAAAAACTTTTTTAAACTCTCCCCCGGGTCTCCCCCCCACCCATTCCCGGGCCAAAAAGCAGGCGGAAAATGCCCGCTTGACTAAGGGCACTCACTCAGTAGGGCACCTACCGGATGGGGGGTTTCTGGTATGGAGGGGGGTGTCCCGGCTTCCCCCCCCTCCGTCCTGGGCTGCTCTGGTCTGGTGGTGGGACTCGCCGCAGGCTCGCAAAAAGCCCACTCTCGCCGAGACGCCGACGGCCGCCGCAAACACAAGCGGCACGGACGGCGCAGGAAAAAACTTTTAAACTCTCCCCCCC
>JAHTLZ010000327.1:18618586-18629245 GCA_023846285.1 Phrynocephalus versicolor
AAATAAATAAATAAATAAATAAATAAATAAATAAATAAATAAATAAAAACAGGCTCTGATCTGGACCACCCCCCACCCCCCAGTTCTGCAGGAGCATTACAGAAGGAATTCAGAATAAAGCTATTCTCTAGAAAGAGCTTGATGGTTGGACAGTGTCATCGATGCAACCAATAGGAATTTGACAAAACTCCGGGAGGCAGTGGAAGATAGGAAGGCCTAGCGAGCTCTGGTCCATGGGGTCACAAAGAGTCGGACACGACTGAACGACTGAACAACAACAACAACAGAAAACCAACACAATGTTTAGCATTTTGTTTTGCTGCCAGATGTGAGCATACTGGGAAATGTGATGGCAACCATTATGGAATAGCTGTATTTCTAGACCTTTGGCGGTAAGAAAGTGCAAGTGGTCCATCCCAGTTACTTCTGTGCAACCACCCTGCCTATAAATGTGCAGAATCGGAGAGGAAAATAAACTCACTCACTAAGGATCAAGGCTACATTGTCAGCCAAAAAAATATAAATAAGGAAAATGTGTAGAAAGCACCTAGGATGGGGAAAAGGAGAAATAAGACTGGATTTATAATGTGTGTGAGAAATGGAAATGACCGAGCAGGGAATAGCCTGGACGAACTCCAGTATCTGTATAAACTTAAGCCTTTTTTTTTTTTTTTGATTGAAGAGGAATTTACACCACGAGGGACCTGGACCTTGAGTTTCTGCAGCTATGCTGCTTCAGAGGGGTGGGTATAACCCTCTTGAACCCCAGGAGATGTGGGTTGGTCAGGGGTGGGCTCCAGCTGATGGTTGAAATATGTGTAAAGCATGCCAGCAAATCTGTGCCATGTCATCCTCTGTTGATCGAATAATGTCGGCGCCTGGATTAGGAACTGGCAAACCACTCCAGTATTCCTGCCAAGAAAACTCCATGGACATGTGGTCACAAACAGTCGGTCACGACAGCACCTGGTATTCCCTGTTTGTCTCCCATCCAAGTACTAACCAGGCCCGACCCTGCTTAGCTTCCAAAATCAGGCGAGATCGGATGTGCTTAGGGCATCTAGGCCCATGGCTACTACTTAATAAATGTGTGGTTCTCCTACTTTGGAAGGCGAGCTGTGGATTTCTTGATTTTAGTGGGAAGAAAGCCCTGTACCTCTAATAAAAACAAAAACCTGACGGCACCTAGGTGTGAAAATTACCATGTGGTAGAAATTCTGCTCCCTGCTGGCTTTATATTGGCAAACTGTTTCAACCTTGGAGAAAATACCCATCGTTGTAATGTTATGGGGGTGGAACACAAGGCTTTTGTGGGGCCTCTGACTCTTTCCAATATTCCAATATTTTACCTTGGCATTTCTTCTTTGTTTTCTTATAAGGACTTATGGTCCACAAAGCCAGAGGTTGCAAGTTCGGTATACTTGGATGGTCCAGGCTGACCATTTTTTCACCAGTGCCATAGCAAATATCTAGACTAGGAAAATCTTGAGATCTCATACAAATAAGTTAGTGCTTTATTATTATTTTTTAAAGGATGATTTCACTTCATAACTGTTTGCCTCTCCATTTGGTTTTTCCATCTCCCACACATCCTGAGTAACGTGAGAAACAATTGTTTGGATGTGAATGGCATCCTTCCCCGCCCTAAGCTATCACTCTAGGCGGTGAATTAAGATGTAGCTTCCTCTTCCAAGCCAATTCTAAAACACTCTCTAATTTTGCCGAGGCCTGCATGTCACCCTTGACTTTAATAAAGCAAGCGTAGATCATGCATGGCGAAATGAGACAGCCCTGAAAACTTGGCCTATTACCTACAGAGTCCAACATCTCACCCTTGGCTTTAATTGAAAAAAATAAATTTAGATCCCAGATGATAAAACAAGACAGCTCTGGGAAATCTTGGCAGGCTGTAAACAGCCTACCCAGGGATTCACACAATATAAAAGCAACTGTGACTTTAACCTCGGTTGCTGTCTCACATTTACAATCCAGTTTGCTTATCTCCACTAACTGGAATAAGCTAATTTGAGTCTAGACCAAGCGCCTTATCTGCTAAAGCTTTATCCTTTTCTGCTCCTGGTAAAGCTGAGAGAAAAGAGTGCTCAAAAATACACCAAAAAACAAAGCCAGTATGTCAGAGAACCAAATCTTGGGTCAGGTTTAAGTTGGTGCAGACAGACCAGTGTGAAGAAGAAGAAGAAGAAGAAGAAGAAGAAGAAGAAGAAGAAGAAGATATTGCTGGAACTTTTAAAAAATTGTCATGGCAGCTAGCTTTTCAAAACAAATTCTTACTATTTATTTATTTTAAATCTCTTTTACCCCGCCTTTCTCTTTGGTGGCTCACATCAGTAGAAGACAATATTGGTATGTTATAATATGTCATTTGCCGTTTGTCCTTGGCAGTACAGTACAGGCTTGGAATTCTGGGAACCGTGGTCTAAAACATCTGGAGTGCTGAAGGTTTGCCACCACTGTATAGTTGATATTATAGTAGCAAGACAACAAGCACTGAAGGGTTATAGAAATATGAGATGGGAGAAAAAGGTGTGTCCCCCCACACTTTCCTCAGGTCGGTTACCACCACCACCCATGACAACAACCACCTTTCTCCATAATTTAAGAGTTACATCTTTCTAAGTGTGCCCTTCCTCCCTGTAGCCATGAGGAAAACTGTACCTGTTAGATTTCTGCTCATAACCTGCTTTTTCAGATGGAAAGCCCTGTGTTGAGTGAAGAGCGCCATCATCAACCCTAGATTCAAAGGATAATAATCCATTTCCTGACAGGCAAAGGCGGGAAAATCTATATTTATTGCTCCAGCTGTCGCCACTCTATGGGCTTCAAGACAACAATTTGTAAACTCGTCTGAATCATGTGGTACATCCAAGGATCTTGCATCCTCACCCTTGCAAATGCAGCCTTATCAAAAAGTCGTCCTGAGGGAGAGAGCACAGGTAATTCTTGAAATCATTTCCAAACCTTGCTGTAGCGTTAACATGCTTGCCCACCCCGGCCGTTTCATGGGCTCTTGGGAAACACCGCTTCTGATTTTCCTCTATTGCTGCCACCAACTAGCTTAGCTATGAAATTAAAGCCTTCAGAATGATTTTAAGTTGAATAAAAATAAAAGAAGTTTATTGATTACAAAGTAGAATCAAAATCATGAATGGCAATGTGTTAAAGTATAAACAAAGGTACAATATAGCTCAACCCCACTCAAGTTTGATTACTAATAAAGTTGAATAAATGCACACCCAAGTTCACAAACTCTAGATACTTAACTTTCCTCACAGACACTCTAAAATCTGATCTCTTCTTTAGCCCTATCTTTTTCTTGGACAGTATCAGGCCCTATCTGAATCTCTCACACTCTGTCTTTTAGCCCTATCTCCAAGCGTAGGTCTTTCTATCAGCCCCTATTTGGACTTTTTTTCAGAAAGTGTAGTACCCTATCTGACTAAAACAGTGCTGAGCAGTGCCTCAAATCCTCTCAGGCCACTCCTCAGACTCTCTCATTGGTCTACAGACCCACCAATCAGCACAGGCACCTCTCATGCATTATTCATCATAACAGGTAAACACCACGCTTTCTAGCAAATCTCCAGGGTCAAGGAATCAAGGAGGGGTGACCAAAAACACTTGCCTAAACTTGCCAAACCGATGCTGGGGTTAAGAGCAAGAGCTCACTCCACTGCATGGCACCTGGGATTCGAACCGCCGAGCTGCCGACTTTGCAGCCCATAGTTTTCAGCACTCCAGCCCGCTGAGCCACCAAGCCCCTTTATAAGGTTTATAACCTTTATAAGTTTTATAAAGCTTATAAAAGTTGTAAAGCTTTATCATCTTTATAAGGTCACACTTAAATAACATCACAAGTCTTTTAATATCATAGCCTCGTATTCTCTAAGTTGGCTAAAGGTCCACCCACCCACCCCTTGAGAATCAGCTCCATATTTTAGGAGCTGCCACCAAGAAGGACCCGCTTGATACCTGCCTATCTAACTGGCCCCGAAGGGACATCAGAGGGTTGAGTTACAGGCATTGACTTCAATGCCACCCTTTGCCATCCGAGATGCTGAAATCTTTGCGGCTTGTTGACAACCGGATTCCTTGACTATTCCCCATCGGTTCCCCTGCTGGTGGGCTGATAACGCTCTTCACCGGGGCAGGACCCCGTGTATTGCCTCGGGGAAGAGCTGCCTTCTTGACAATTATTCCTGCAGGTGGAAATGTCTTGGCCCTGTGCCCTGTTCATATCGTATCAGCCGCTTTTCTTGTTTTACATTCCAGATCGAGGGGAAAGCAGATGGAGCTGTTTGGGTAGACAGCTTATCCTTGGATGTCTGGCTTTGCAAAAACTAGGATGTGCCATAGCTTGTTTGCTTTTTCAGAGAGGGGTTCAGGTGTCAAAGAGGCAGCAGCGAAGGGCTGAGAAATCAGCCTCAGGAAAAGATTGCCTGCAAGTGGTATCTCTTTTTAATGGTCCCTTAATCCAAAACTCTTCACTTAATTGTGTAGTGCAAGTGAAACAGCGATATGCTTGGTTATTTGATACTCCCCAGTTGGTATGTGTTCTTCTTAATTAAACTTTTGAAATGTTCCAAGGGAATTTAATTGATCTCGTATTATGATGTGTTACATAACTTACACTTATTGCACTGATTTGCTTTTGGGAACTGTACTGAGCCCAAAGCATTGTGGGAACAATGGCATGGTAATCAACGCACTGTAACTATGGGTGTTTGGAGATTGTGGAGTATAGCAGTGTTTGCAATTACGACTCCCATCATCCTTGAACAACTGCCATACCGGGCCGATGAGAGTGCAAGACAGAATAACGGCAGCAGACTGAGGAAAGCTGTAATATAGTTACTGGTTACTGGTTACTAGTTAAATAAGTTCAGTCTTAAATACAGCTAGAAGGGCACTGAAGATCTTGCTCTTTAGGGAATGTTTTGGGTAGTCTTTGAGCATCCAGTGGCCTGTTATTAGTATCCATAACATTAAATACAATGAAACGGCTTAAAAAGCAAACATATACAGCCTGAACTATACGTGCTGTGACACCACCTGTGTTTGCATGCTTGTTTATTCAGGACAACTGGATGGCTAGTTCAGTGGTTTAGTCTCTGTTGCTGCAGCAACAGAGTTTGTGAGTTCAATTCCCCCACTGGCCTCCGAGGGGAAAAGCCAGCCTGGGTGGCCTTGGGCAAGCTGCACAGTCCCAGGGCACCCCCCAGAAGAAAGAAATGGTAAAACCACTCCTGAGTATTCTCTACCTAGAATACCCTTGAAGAGGTCATCCTTAAATTGGAATTAATGGCCCATGAAAAAAAATCAGATCAGTTTATGTGTAAGGCTGAATTTAGTTTGAAACAAGTTCAGAGTCAGGACAGACCCCTATTAAGGTTTACATATGGCTAACGTTACTTGCCCTGGCTAATTGCTGCTAACTGATGAGCTGCCAGAGTGCATCTTGTGTGCCTGGCCATATGACTGATATCCACCTTGGCACCTCTCAATTTGCTGCAGCAAATGACCCAAGCCTTAACCCTTTCAGTACTGCAGGGACATACAAGTCCCAGTAAACTTATTTACATATTCAGTACTGAAAGGGTTAAGGAAACACAAATAGGATACCATACTCTGTTTGGCAAGAGGTCTTGTTTCAGAAATGTTGTTCCACTCTGTTTTTATTTATTTATTTATTTATTTATTTTGACATTTCTAGACCACTCAATTTCCCAGAAGGGACTCTGGGCAGTTCACATGAAAGCCAAATAAATGCTAGGCAATAAAAAAACAAAACATTATCAATATTTATTTGCATATACTTAAAATGTTTTTAATCCCGTCTTTCTTGTTTTTTTTTTTTAAAAAGGAACCCACTCTAGTTCCTTTTTAACAAGCCTTGCTTCTAAAACGAGCTAACCTGAAAATAATTCAGGCAGCTCCTTGGTCCTTGGTAGTTTGGTTTTGAAATCATCCCCGATGCCAACGTGATTCCCTCCCTTGCCAAGCAATTACTATGACGGGAAGATGCCTTTAGCGCAGAAATTGCCAGCCGGAGGACGGGACAGTGGTGGGATTGTGGGGGTTGAGGGTGGAAAGACACATGGGGGTGGGGGTGGGGGGAATGATGGAGGGCCCAAAGACTCATGCCAGGCAGCCAGATTGCACCAACAATCTCTTTCTGATTAAATTAGAGAGATGCAAATTGTCGACGACCTGCAAATGTCACCAGCTCAGCAGCAGACGTTCCATTTTCCTCTCTGGAAAAACACACACAGACACACACACACCAACTAACGTCCCCTTTGGGATTACGAATTGACCTTTGACTCTGTGGACTTCTCTATATCCTTCTTCCACCCTCGTCCCCCCCACCCCCCAAAAAACACACACACCCTTGATTTGAACTTGCCAGGCATCCAATGCCTCAACTTTGCTTCTAATTGGCTCCATTTGCCAGACCGATGCTTTTGCCTGATTAAAAAACAAAATAAGAGCAGATTAAAAAAAGAAAAGAAAAGCTAAATGTACTTCAGGAGCAGTAAGCCAGTGAAGAAGGCTGATCAGATCAAGTTGCCAGGCCAAATCTCTCACGCTGCTGGAAGGGGAGAGATGAGTTTTCTAGGAAAAGTAGGATCACAAGGGAAGGAGAATTTCAGACTTATCTACCTGATAAGCGGGAAACAGAAAAGTATGGAAACCTGCCTATTTTAAGGAACAGTTTAGTTCCCAAAGCTTTCAAATTCCATAAACCCCAAAACATAATTTTGTGCACGGTGTCTCAGCGGACTAAGGCTCCTAAACTGTTGACTGCAAAGTTGGCAGCTCAGCGGTTCGAATCCCGGGTGCCGCACAGTGGAAGGAGCTCCCACTGTTAACCCCAGTTCCTGCCAATGTAGCAGTTCAAAAGCATGTAAATGCATGTAGATAAATAGGTACTGCCATAAAAAGTGGGAAGGTAAAAGAGTGTTTCCTTGCAGCCATGCTGGCGACCTGGCCATGGACTTGCACAACACTGGCTCTTCGGCTTGAATAAGATGATGAGCACTGCCCCCTAGAGTCGGACACGGCTAGCACACTTGTGCAGGGGGAACGTTTACTTTTTTTTCGTTTTAGTTTCCAGAGCTTTCAAATTCCATAAACGCCAAAATATAATTTTACATACAGTAGAGGCAAGCACAGCTGCACTATTCAAATGCAAGGGGGAAATAATCCTTATTTTTAACTTTCTCATTGGATTTCACAGCTTTTCTAATAAGTATTGCAAAAGGCACTGTAGTGCTTTTTACTGCCAAGCACACTTTTAATATCTGTACGCAAGAAAGTTGCATTTTGTGTTGTAAGAAAAGTTTCGAAAGATCTGAAGCTTTCCACCATTCTTTGGTGGGACATGCCACCAGATTTGTAAGGAGCCAACAGAATTTTAAGGAGATATGATTTTCAGGTATCTGAATGGTATCACGGGATTTTGAATATAGCTATTAGCGATAAGAAAATATGTGATAAGTATTTTTTTAAAAAACGGACTGATAAACAATAATATTTTCAGTGACATATAGGTAGGCCTTATATATTTTGTATTAATGAAAGGGTAAGAACATAGAGCTGTTCAAGAAACAATGAAATTTTACAAGGAATAAGGGGATCTGGAATTTGAATTGGAGACTGGACTTCACACCTGTGGGAAAACACTAAGAAGAAGAATATTAATTTGAAAACTTATAGTATCCATATTGATCATATGAAGGGGTGTGTTATGTTTTAGTTAAAGAACTTGGATTAACTAAGGTCAATACGAAGTGTTATTCCTCACTTGTTATTTATTATTTATTATTTATTATTTGCATTTATAAACCACCTGACTTTCACAGGGGAACTCTGGGCGGTGAACATCAGAGAAAAATAAATAGACAATAGGATATTCCAAAATGTTATCCATTATTTACTGTTGTGTGATTTTTCCCCTGTTTATTTTTGCTTTGAAAATAAAGATATTAAAAGGAAATCGAATGAAAGCAGAGCCTGGAAGGAGCTAAGTCACTGAAGAAGAAGAAGAAAAATTCTCATTTGCTTTCTTGTGGCTGTTCTATCTAGTCCTCCAATATTATTTATGGCATTCGTTTATTTGTTATGAGACTGTTCTCCTTCCCACTTTACCATCACACACGCACCAATAAAAACCCACACAAACCCCATGAATTAGCCCTGGCTAAGTGTCTCTGTTCTCAGCCATTTGGTTTATGTCACCTGGCAATAAATCAAGGGGGTCTGTTTCCCTTTGTAGACTACCTGGAAAGGTGCTGCAGGTGGCTCGGTTTTAATGTTACCTGCACTCTGTATAGCCTCTTGACACAGAATCTGCGGAAATACGAGGAATCCTGCTAATGCAACAAGAAGTTGCCGTGTCAGAACCACAGGGAATTCTGCCTGAACCACGAGAAACCCAGGACGGCCAGCCTTTTTCCAACAGTTGGAAGACAGCTTAAGCCTGAATTGACGGTCAACTTAATTCTCTCTCTCTCTCTCTCTCTCTCTCTCTCTCTCTCTAAATATTCTTAGAAGGATGATGTAATCCTAGGATGGGCCGTTGTGCAAACATGACTTTTATTCTGACACAGACAGGTTCCAAAAGTACCAATTCTGGTTCCCAAATGAGGAATTGTCTGGAAATGGCACGCTTTAGTAATCATCAAAGCCTTTCTGGTGGCTCGTTCAAATCTCCTCCGTCTGTTGACCCACAAACAGGGGTGGGGTGAGGGGAACCACTAAGCACAGTCTTTAGTCACTCGGAAAGATTTTCTTTGGTAAGAGATTAACATTAATAAATGGCTACCCAGTTGCTCTGGGCGGGGGATGATTTTCTGGCTGAGAGAAATTAAGTGAGGGTTTTCCCCCCTATGAAGGGATGATTCTTCCTACTCATGTGGTAATTTCAGCATCTTCCTCTCCAAAGGCTTAGACTAAGCTGACTGAAGGTGGCCCTGACTCCGTCCATTCAACGATGAACATTTGGAATCACAGGAAGGAAAAACATACAAATAATTAAAAGCTACCATAGAGGGCTCAAGGTACTGAGTTGCATTTATCCCTGGGTTTTGTTATTTATGGTCCATGGCCAGCTTTTTTATATGAAAGTTTTGGTGGTAGTTACTGTAACTACAAGTGTTGCTCTGTATTTGTTTTCTGTCTGGGATGGTGACCTATGATTTACATCTAAATAAGTATCCTTTCAGACATCTGTTGGGCAACCAACACAGCCAGAGACGAAGATCCAAGAAGCTCCTTCAGAGAAATGGGAGAGTTTTTATGATCCAGAAAGGAAAAAGAAAACTTCAACCAAAGAGGAGAAGTGGCTTTAGGTCATCTTCGTGAAAACCAGGAAGCGCTTACATGCAGGAGATTTCAAGGTCTCACCATCTGAGTCTGGTCCTTCTTCTAGTACCAATTAAATTACTGGCTATTGAGTTGTCAGCCTTGGGGAATTAGCCTCAAGTGACGTGTCCGTGCTCATTTGCTACGCAGTATCTTATGAACACCATAACTGTTTCGTACTATACTCCAGGCCTGCCCAACAGGTAGACCACGGGCTACTGGTAGCCCACGAAGGGTTCAAAAGTAGCCCGCCAGTCATCAATTTAAAAAGTGAGGGGATATGTTCTCCACCCCCCCTTCCCAAGGGCCACCACTGCCCCAGCAAAGTTCTGGGTCTGCCAGCCCACTGTCTCAGCTGAACGGGGCAGTTCAAGGGCCATGGCGCATTGAAATCTGTTCCCTCCAGAACAGATTAATTGTTTTCAATGCATTCCTATTGGAAACTGCTGCTCTACTTACAAAAGTTTTTACTTATGAGCATGTGCTCGGAACAGATACAATTTGTAAGTAGAGGTTTTAGTGTAGTAGCCCTCAGGTACTTTGGGCCGAAAAAAGTAGACCTTGGCCTGTTCAAAGTTGGACAGCCCTGCTATACTCTATTAGCTTTCTCATTTAATGAAGTCCATAAGCCTCTGGACTCAAGATCCTTGCCAGTTTTACTGAAAGTGACATCTTGAACCCAAGAGGTATCGAAAATGAGCAGGTGAGCACCATCATAAAAAGCCAAGGAGCACCTCAAGTAATGCCCTCTGAACCTTCCCCCAATCAGCTGAGCTGGGTGCCAATTGGCGGTTCTTTGGGACAAGAGGATGGAGACCCACTACTAACCATCTCTTGAGGTTCACCCTTGTCAGTTGTTCCCCATGTAAGTCAGGATGTAAACATCTCTCCGGCCTAAACCCAACAAAACAGACCCACTCCACCAGTGAAACCCGTTAAGCATAGACATATCAAGGTCCCTTTGGTCGACCCTGGCTGTGCCTAGCAGTGGGGGTTTAGGCCTCCAATCATATATCCTCTATTAGGGAGAAAAGTCCTCTGTTAGAAACACTTTTCATTTTGAAAAAGTCACGTTCTTTGTTTTGGTGAAAGGACATGCATCACCTGTGAGTGATCGCGTGTACAGTACGAGACAATTGTGCACCATCTTAGAAAACAAGTGGAAAATAAGGAATTTAACTGGGGATTCTGGACACTGTAGTCGAAACTCACTTGTGTTATTTATTTATTTATTTATTTATTTATTTATTTATTTATTTATTTATTTATTTATTT
>JAHTLZ010000327.1:18635535-18649708 GCA_023846285.1 Phrynocephalus versicolor
GCTAAACTGCTCAGGTTGCTTGACTATCTAGAAAAACTTTCAAATTGTTAGAGCAGTATGGCCACGGAACCGATTACCTTGGGAAGTGACGAGTGTTTCCATACGAGAGCCCTTCGAGAGGAATTTAGACAAGCACCTGGCAGCTTTGATTTCTGTTTCTTGCCTTGACCGGGGGGTGGGGGGTGGGCCAGATGGCTTTGAAGCCCCTTCCAATGTCATGGCTCTATAATTCTTGGCCAGAAAGTCAGATCCTTTACAGGTAGGGTTAAAAGCTGTTCCACACACGACAAGTCACGCAAACCCACTCAGCATATGAAATACCGTCAACATTTCAGCAGCAATGCATTCTGTTATGTGCAGATGGCATGGCTCCCCAAATCAACACAGACAGTGGAAACTTCACACTAAACTCCAAGCATCGTGCAGTGTGTGCCTCTCCATTCTTCCTCCAGACTCTGGGTCTTTGGTTCCCAAACGATTCGGGGCAATGGTTTCAAACTACAGGGAAAGAGATTCCATTTGAACATTAGGAAGAACTTCATGATGGTTAGAGCTATCTGGCAGTGGAAGAGGCTGCCCCAAAGGAGGGTGGTGGAGTCTCCTTCTTTGGAGGTTCTTAAGCAGAGGCTGGATGGCCATCTGTCACAGGCACTTTGATGAGAGTTCCTGCATGGCAGGGGACTGGGCTGGATGGCCCTTGAGGTCTCTTCCAACTGTATGATTCTATGATATTCTTTGGACTTATGGTCACTCAATTTCTTCCTCTCTCCCCTCTGACTTCACTTTGACCTCACCAGCATTATTGTCACTTCTAATCTTGCCTTGTCTTTTAGATGCGACACCTTCAGTTTGGTCATTTTACTAATGTAGTCATTTTACTAATGCTGTAAGATGCCCCTCAGTTCCCCGTTTCTCAAATTGAATCTGCCTTAATTGTCATGGACTGTGTATTGTCTCTTCTTACTGCCAGCTGCCTTGGGTCCTTTTCTATGGAGAAAGGCGGGGTGAAAATACTCAAAGGTAAATAAATGAATGAATACATTTTCAACTTCTCAAGAGAATGCAGACCAGATTGGATCCGGCATGGTTCAATTTTGACCTGCGATCGAATGACCCACTCATTTCATTCTCTAGCAATCCATGGCACCTGTAACACAGTCCGGTGGCATCACAAGTCAAATCCAATCAACCAAATTCTTTCCTGCCACCTGCCTTCACATCCATATCGAGAGGTGGACCTGAGGACCTTCTATAGTTCCTTCATAGTATTCATCTTGGCTGAGGTCCCCCTTTGGAAAAAACTCATCTTCAAAATAGCTCCTGGAGGCATACACCATCTGATTTAGTCTCTCTCATTATACAGGGGCGGTACAGCACATCTGATTAAACAAAGCAAAACAAAACAAAACGGGTTCCGTTTTTAAACAAAGACTTGGAAGTAGACAAGGCCCAGTTCAGTGGCGCTGTTGCAGGATGCCGAGAAAGCCAACAGGACAAGTGGGATTCGAAAAACAATTAGACCACTTTGCGGTGGGAAGGCCCGTTTGAGGTGGATTTTTAAGGGCCATGTGCAATCCTTTAAGAGCAGGGCTCTCTAATCTCCATCAGAATGCAAGGCCAAAAAAACTGAGCAAGTAATGGTTTCTTCGCACAAATGAGCAACACTCGTTTTTTGGAAATTAAAAAACAACAACACAATGGACACCAAGGCAGAGATTAGGACAAACAAGCCCAAGTGCCTTTATGATCCTGCCTAGCTGGCAATACATCTGACGACCTCATGACAAACGGGCCAGATGGCAACCCCTGGATCATTCCTTAATGGGTTTGTGGCTTCCTTGCAAGCATCCGCCATTGGCTGCCACTGGAATCCAGAAACTGGGTCAGACAGACCATTGGCCTCAAGAGGCGGCCACTGCGTGTTTTATTCAGCGCTAGCCAAGGCAGAGGTTCAAAACAATGTCTGATAATAACTAATCGGAGGGGAGCTTTGCAGATACCTGGGACTGCCTAGAAAGACGAACCAGTGGGTCCTAGATCAATCTTGAATGATCTCTGGAGGCAAAAAGTTCAAGGCTGGGGTTGACTCCCTTTGGGCCCATCATGAGATGACAGGATCCTCTGGAGAAGGCAAGGATTTTGGGAATGGTAGAGCACAGTAGGAAAAGAGGAGAACAAACACAAGATGGACGGATGCCCTAAAGGAAGCCATAGGCTTGAATTCACAGGAAATGAGGAGAGCTGTTGAAGGCAGGATGTTTTGGAGAACCTTCCTTCATAGGGTCGTCATAACTCAGAGGCAACTTCGCAATATATAAAAAGAACAACAATTAGATAATGGATTTCCATGCTGTTCTTCTCTAGATTTTGCTCCCCACTATCTTAATAATACAGTAGTACCTCAACGTAAGAGCAGCTCGACTTAAGAGTGGGAAACTGTTGGCATTTTAACTGCCACCTTACAAACTTTAAATATGTTCTGCTCAACTTACAAATTATTTTTAAATTGTTTTTGATTTTTTAACTTAGTTTTACAATTTTTTAGATAGGTACCCCGACTTGAGTACAGTAGGACCCCCGTATCCACTGATTCATTATCCACTGATTCAGTTATCCAAAGTTGGCCGAGGAAAAAATTAAATAATTCAGCAGCCACAAAACAAGCTGTAAAGCAAGCTGTTGTCACAAACAGCAGCTGTAAAGCAAGCTATTGTCACAAATAACGTCTGTAAAGCAAGTGACTGTCACAAAAAGTGGCCATAAAGAAAGCTACTGTCTCAAGACAGCAGTCATAAAGCAAGCTATTAGAGATGGGCACAAAACGAACAATTTTTCATTTTTGTTTTTGTTTTTTCGTTTCATTACGTAACAAAACGACAAATGAATTTTGTCTCCAAAATGAAACGAAACAAACAGAAACACCGGAAATTTTGTCGTGCGTTTCGTTTCTGTTACTGCAATATGAGTCAATTGCTTAAAATCCTAAAAAAGATCACAAAAAATTGAAATAAATGGTAACGAAATGGTAACAAAACAAATGAAAATGAAAATGATTTTTTTGCAAAAATTTGCGGAAAACGGAAACGAACCGAAACGGACCCTCCAAACAACAAACGAAATGCCATTTTTTTAAATTCGTGCCCATCTCTACAAGCTATTGTCAGGAAACAGCAGTTTGGGGGTGGTTGGGCTGGTGTTCTCTCTTATCCACGGTTTTCATTATCCACGGGAAGGCCTGGAACCAATCCCCAGCGGATACTGGGGTCCTACTGTAGTTCGACTTAAGAGCATGCATTCGGAACAGATTGAATTCGTAAGTTGAGGCACCACTGTAGTTGCATCCCATCAAGAGAGTTCTGACTTATGATGACCCTGTTCAGACCAATTTCAAACAGCATGTGCGGCTTTCCCAGCAGCTAACCATGTCAGTATGCCTTTACTGGGAAGCCCAGATTTCTGCCGAATCCTGCATGTGGAACTGTGTCAGGAAGAGGCAGGCTGATCATCAGTTCCAGCGCCAGCTTAATTGGTGAACGCTCATGGATGTCACCCATTGTTATGAGACTCAAATCCCAGCGGCTGATTCTGCCAAGCTAGTCCTGGATTCAAGCTTACTAAGCCATTTGGCTTTTTACTGGCCACTAGACTGGCCCCATAGCCAAAGGCTAGGATTTACAGTGACAATTGCTAAATGCATTTAATCTATCTTTACCAGCGGTTCTGCTGGAAGACGTAATTCATCTCATCAGGCGATACTCATGCTGAATGCTTTCTGTCTGTATAAAACGGTTGGTCTCTCTTGCTCATTCTCCCTCCAAACTACTACTTTTCAGAGATTCGTTGTTAGCCAGACACTTTGAATTCTCTCATTTCATCTGACCTGCAACTCAGCCAGGTGGGGAGGGGTAGATAAAAGAAGGAATGGGAAAGATGCTTCCAAGACTGCATTTTTACTCCTGTGATGGGGGGGGGGGGAATGATCAACAAATAAAGCTATTTTGGCTGCGGCAACCACAAAGAAATTGTTTTTTTTTTTTCAAAATCAGATGAGCAGAGTGGGAAAAATCGGAGGAAACCCCACAGATTATCAAATACTGCCCTTGTCACAGTGGGAAATCAAATTCCCTACTTCTGGATCCGACCACTGAGCGAGCTATTCTGCAGTTCCCCAGAGGTATCTATCAAGATCATATAAGTGATGAATGCAACTGGAGACGGAGATTATAAATGAATTTAAAAATGCATCTCTGAGCCAGTGAGCCCAGCCATCCGTAGCTGCGGATGTGATTCTGGAAGTTATAGCCAGTGGTTCTCAACCAGATATTCTTAGACTGCAACTCCCAGAAGCCTCCACCACTTGCTGTGCTGGAAGGGGTTTCTGGGAGTTGCAGTCCAGGAACATCTGGGGACCCACAGGCTGAGAACCACTATTATAGGCCAAAAGGAAAGAAAGAAAGAAAGGAAGGAAGGAAGGAAGGAAGGAAGGAAGGAAAAAAAATCCAATCCTTCCTCATTTCTCCATTTGGAGGGCATTCAATAAAAATCCAAAATAGTTCATTGAACCATTGCTTGCAGATTACTAATTTTCTGGCCATTCTTCTAGCTCACAGCCCTGAATTAGGAACCCCGGTAGCACCGAAAGAACGGTACATTTTTGCTTGGGAGCCAAGTGCCAGATATCCATGATGGAGGAGGTGGCAGATGTTCTATTTAAGAAGAGTTATGGGAAGGGAAAAGACTAACTTGGGAGAATCCATGGCTGTGTAAATACAGGGCTTGCCTCTTTGGGCAGCAGATGGAGCGGATGGTCCAGGAGAAACCTGATCTGAACTCTACCAACCATGCCTAATTGGGCTTGCGTTGTGATGCCGCGTTGACAAGCCCAAAAGATATATGAGCAAAAGAATGCTATGCATGCAAAAAACCATTAATCCCATTTCTTCAAGCTACATTTCCGTTCCTGGAAGTTTCACATGATTGCTTTCTGCACCATGTGTGGACTTTCCGCCAGGAGCTCATGAATGCCATGTCAGTGCTGTGACCAATCTGTTCATTGGTCTTCTTTGCGTTTCCTCTGCCAGGCAGTTCAGGGCAATTAATTTATCTGGGGCTTATCAGCATCCGCATCGTGGCTGATACTTTCGTAATCGCTTCCTCCCCTGGCCAACTTCTCTTTGCACAACCTTCTCTGTGCTGGAGGCCGTTCCTTGTGCCCACAAACCATTCATTCATTGGCATCCTTCCGTCTCGAAAGACTATGGCATCCTGCCTGGAGTAGAGATCCTAAAACAACGCCTAGTGTGACTAAAGAGACCAATCCGGGAATGGCAGTCTCTATTGCACTGGCGGCAGATAAACCAATACACGTGCAAAACGAACATGGAACTTCTTCTTAGGTGATAGCCAACCCCAAAGCAACCATCTGTGGCTTTCAGAAGACAACCTATGGGATACACACACCTAAAGGGCATCAAGTATTGGGGAAGGAAGACCTGCCTGCCTTCCATTTCGACTGGCTACCTTCCCTTTTGGCTGGTGAACCAGCAGCGTTCTCACAGCCTGGAGCGGAAGGCGGTCCAACTGTTGTTTTGGGAAATGGAGAGAGATGGAGGCAACAGATGTGCTTATCTAATTCAGCTAACAAACTTGCATATCACTTGAGCTATGCACACCTGGGCTTATCACAGCAGGACTCCGAGTAGGGGGCCATTGGCATGCTTGTATCGCTCTTTGGAATGTAATGAAGTCATAATACAGTACCCTGTTGCAATGGCTCGCCATAAGCAGCATTTTAAAAAGTTTTGTTTCACTCGGAGGTCATGCAGACGTGTCGTGCTGACTTGAGAGCCATGCTGTTATGTGTTCCAGCTGTCGGGTCTCTGTGTAAGGGTTTAGGGTTGTCTGTGCAAGTTAACTCGACAAACTTGTCTCCGAGTCCTAAGTAAAACTGGAACTGGCCTGTCATTTCCTTGCGATCTGCTCAAAAGCTTCTCTCACAGCCAGGGTGTGCAACACAGCCATGTTACAACAGCATCCACCAGATACGGCACCAGAAATAAACCCATGTGAGCCATATAAAAGCTTCCTATCCATTTCATTTCAGGTTCTGAAGGTTCCTACCGTGTTTCCCCGAAAAATAAGACAGTGTCTTATATTAATTTTTGCTCCCTAAGATGTGCTAGGTCTTATTTTCAGGGGATGTCTTATTTTTCCATGAAGAAAAATACGGTACACATTTATTGTTATCTTATGATGGGGAGGCCTTATTTTGGGGGGATGCCTTATATTTCAGTGTGGGGCAAAACGGTAAGTAGGTCTTATTTTCAGGGAAACAGGGTAGTCTTTCCTTTTGCCCTGAGGAAGCTTTTCGTGCGATGGAGGGGGGCAGGGAGTCTTTGATAGCCACAAAAGGCCACCAGTGGCCCAGAACCCAGCAACAGTGTACTGGCAGCAACATTGGACTCTAACAGGCTCCTGCTACTGGCCCAACGGCTCCCAAGGATTAGCATTTAGGACTCAAAAGGGGATTGCTGGAATTTTATGATTAATTTAATTTATCCATTGCCAGCACCAGGTCCAGTGTTACCCCACTGCTAACATTACACAATTTTGTCCATTGTAGGGGACATTTGCTTGCTTATTGTTTATGGCTTGTGTTGTTAAGGCAGTCACCAGACAGACAGACAGACAGACAGACACACACACACACACACACACACACACACCATCTTTTCATTTCCTTGACAAGACCTGCTCCATGAATTGGGAAGATACACACAGGGCAACCACCCAGGGTTTCCGTTTGGCGCTGCCATGTGTAACTGGAAGCCTCCCTGGAAAACCCAGGTAATACTGAGGCCGAGCAAATATTTTCACTATGAATCGCTGCCCCTCGATCTGCATGGCTAGAATCTTGCTCTTTTCCAGATCTAAACTGTGGAGTAGGTTTATTTTTGCCTTTCTTCTGCAGATATGTCCCGTTCCCCCTCCCTGCCACTCCACTGCCCCCCCACGAGTGGAGAGAGAGAGAGAGAGAGAGAGAGAGAGAGAGAGAGAGAGAGAGAGAGAGAGAGAGAGAGAGAGGAAGCAACCCCAGGATGTGTTTTCTCTTACCGCGCCTACAATCGCCTCAAGAGACCTTGTTCTTATATTGCAGCCTGTAGTCAATAAAACTCAGGAAGTAATCTCCCCCCACCTCCCATTCAACCAGACCGTTTACTCCTTCCCCTCATAACAAGTTCACATTTTAACTCCCTTGGGCAATTGCCTGGTGCAAGGCACTGGGATTGTTTAAGTGTAATGCCATTCTGCAAATCAGCACAACCGCCTTGGGGACAGCCGCTCCTGGTGACTCTTGGCCACTTTGGTCTAACTTGGCCAACAGCAGCTTGCTTTGAATGAAAAAGAGAAGGAGGAATTAAAGATAAGAATCTTATAAGTCTGGAAGATATCCTACAGAGCATCAAGTCCAGGCCAGCAATGGGGAATCAGGCTTGGAACTGTTGGCTCTCCACATGGAAACCTGGGTCACATGTTGCTGTTCTACCTTGTTGTTTGGTTTTTAATGCTAATAACAGTCCACTATGAATCAAAAGAAATGGAGAAGAAGAGAGAGGAAGGAAAGAACTGATGGGATGAGAGGAGCAGAACATGGATCGTTAGAAGTGTGCTTACGTGTGGGTCGTATGTCTAATGAATAGAGATGGGCACAAAACGAACAATTTTTCATTTCCACTTTCGTTTTTTTGTTTCATTACATAATGAAACGACAAACGAATTTTGTCTCTAAAATGAAACGAAACGAACAGAAACACCGGAAATTTTGTCATGCCTTTCGTTTCCGTTACTGCAATATGAGTGAATTGCTTAAAATCCTTTTAAAAAATCACAAAAAAATGAAATAAATGGTAACGAAATGGTAACGAAACGAATGAAAACGAAAACGATTTTTTTGCAAAAATTCACGAAAAACGGAAACGAACCGAAACGGACCCTCCAAACGACAAACGAAATGCCTTTTTTTTTAATTCGTGCCCACCATCTCTACTAATGAACCTCTTTGAAGTTGTTAGAAATGTGCAGGTTTGTGGTTTGGATTACAAGTCCAAGCAGCATAGCTTTAAAGTCCAAAACAAAACAAAATGGTTCTATAGAACTGATGCTTTGAAACCTTCCAAGATAATATGGAGGCCAAAATTTCCACCCTCCAAAAGCAGTGGTTCTTAACTGAGCCTCACATCCATAATCACTCCTGCAAAGGACTTGTGTTCCACCCGTGGCACAAAACAAGAAGCCGATTTATCAGTTTACTGGCCTGACGGGAATATAGTTTATGGGTTGTAGGCCAGAAGAGTCTAAGTCTCAGGAAGGATGCTGTAACAATGAGATTTTCAAACAAATTCAAACCTCACTATAATTAGCCTGGAAGGCTTTGTATATTTAAAAAAACCAACTATTTATTCCTTGCATTTTCTACTCTTTGTTAGAACGTTTTTTGCTTAGAATATGTATGTATTACTTGTTGCTTTAAGCCTATAGATATTTATTAGTGGCCCTTTTGTTTCATACAGTAGAACACAGCCCCTGAAGAAGGCTTTCAGCCAAAACGTGCTGGGCATCTTTTTAATAAAAAACAAATCTCCTTGTTACAGCATCCTGAGACTTAAGTCTCTTCTGGCCTACAACCCTCATTGGATGCTCTAGTTCTTTTTTTTCTTTTTCTTTCTTTTTTTTTTGTGATTATACTTTATCACATAAGGGTTTTAAGAACTTTCCAAGGAGGTCATTGAGGAGATGTGTGATTCTGCTCTACCTCATAACCTATGAGGTAAGCAAGCTGCTCATATACTGCCCCATAGACCTTAAAGAACTCTCTGGACAGTTTACAAGTAATTATAGAGGTTACACATTGGCCCCTCCAACCAGCAAGCTGGGTACTCATTTTACCGAACTCGGAAGGATGGAAGGCTGAGTGAACCTTAAGCCAGCTACCTGGGATTGAACCCCAGGTTGTGAGGACAGTTACAGCTGCGGTACAGCATTTTAACCACCGCGCCACAAGGCTCTATGAACAGATTTGTCACCCCTTCTTTCCCGATATATCTTTGGTTTCCCTGAGAGCAGAGGGAAAGGGCACACTCTGAACCAGCCTTGCTCTTATCTCACATCGGCTGAGAAGCAGGCTTAGCCCGTGTTTGGACAAGGCTTTGAAGGTGGAAAGCACTACTCAGCACTAACCAAACACAGGTCCCCAGGATATGTGTGCTTACATTGTCCTTGGGAGATTAATGCATTTTGTTAAGGAGCAAAAATGAAAACCCACATTCCCTGGAGAACCGGGAGGAAAGGAAGCCAGGTGTACATCACCACTGTCCATTTATTATACCTGGCTTCCCATGGAGTTGTATAAAAACATGGGACAAATCTGGAAGGAAACACTTACAAACAAATGTACCTTAGGGGAATGTTTTGGGAAATCTCTCGACTCTTTAAGCCATTACAGATTAATGTTTGGATTATTCCTGACCTATCCTTTCCTTTTCTCACTCCCACCCTTCCTTTTTTGGGTGGTGGGTGGTGGCTGGGGAAGGAATCATCACTTTGAAAAGGGAGGCAGGCATGATTGACTTAATCCTCAAACCTCTTTTTGCTTTGATCATCCTTTCGACAACATCCGGAGGGTACCAGGCGGCTGAAGTAGATCCTAGAAGAACTAAGGCAGTGCTTCTATTTTGTCCATTTTATGAACAAATTAGGAATAATTTGTCCATTGCTGAATTAGCTCCAAGGCCACCCTTCCAGGTGGTTATTACAGTGCACTCTAATAGACAAGAACTCATATGTTACAGCACAGGTTGCAATGTTCCTTCTAGCTGCCATTCGCAACAGGGCAGAGATCATTTCGACTACCCATTCCCCTGATGCTCCTATTTACTAGTATATCTCATTGTTTTTCTCCTTGCTTTTACTGTATACTTCTATATATGAGTCATATGACTGCAATAAACTTGATTTGAACTAAGGCAGTTCTGCTGGCAAGAAATATGATTGCCACGATTAAACAAATAAACCATGAGGAGCTATCTCCCGCTGGACCTCCCCACCAGGGATTATCTGCCTGTAACCTATTGCCAGGCGAGTAGCAAGGACAGCTGTTGTGGCCAAAAGTGCAAGAGAAATTAACAGGAGCAATTCCGGAGATAGGGGAAATTTGCTTAGCAGAATCGCCTATGGGGCAAATCCATACAACATAAGAACAGTCGCAATTAGGGATTACTCTATTTTCAATGCATTCCTATGGGAAATTTGTATAAAGGAAAATTTGCTTAACATAATTTCATTTGGAACAAATTAATTCCTTTATACAAGGTACCACTGTATGTATTGAATTGATAACTGAAGTACAGACTGGAGATGGGCACAAAATGAACAATTTTTTGTTTCCGTTTCCGTTTTTCTGTTTCGTTACGTAACGAAACGACAAACGAATTTTGTCTCTAAAATGAAACGAAACGAACAGAAACACCGGAAATTTTGTCGCGCCTTTCGTTTCCGTTACTGCAATATGAGTGAATTGCTTAAAATCCTTAAAAAATCACAAAAAATGAAATAAATGGTAATGAAATGGTAACGAAACAAACGAAAATGAAAACAATTTTTTTTGCAAAAATTCGCAAAAAATGGAAACAAACCGAAACAGACCCTCCAAACGACAAACGACAAACGAAATGCCATTTTTTTTTATTCGTGCCCATCTCTAGTACAGAATAATTGAGGAATTGTTTGAGTTTGAAGATCATCGGTCGATCTGTGGGTAATGAGTGCTGGGTGCATGAGGGCATGCAATCAGTCACGCCATGATGGAGACGCAACCAGAACCTTTGAAAAGAGCCATGACGGCTCCTGGCTCCTGAACGATGCTGGGCACCATCTCATTTGAAGGACTGATTCTCAGAAGCCAGGTACTCTGTTTCTTTTAACACCATAGAAAAGCAGCCTTAAACCCAGGGCATTTGACAGACATTCACGGTTCAGTTTTAAGGGATTATGGCCCCAGCCCAACGCAGGATTATGTCTGCTTTAAGACCAATGAAATCAATGGGCTTAGTCAGGCTTAGTTCTGTGTCGGATCAAATCCTACATCTGTAGACTGTAATACTTTGGTGCGTATTAAATGCACATTTTCTTTTCCACAGAGAAACGGCATAATTTAATTCTTTGCCCCAATTTAAAATTTGAACTGTTGATTTAAAATGTAAATCGGTTTGAGCTGCTTTGAACCGAAGCGAATCGACTGGGGTCCTGTCGTGCAGTCCCACCTGCCTAAGAGGAATGGCGGCGGCAGCTGCTCTATCTTGTCCCCAATTAAAGACTTCCGTTTGCAATTTCAGGGTACAGACTAGAGATGGGCACGAATCAAAAAAATGGCATTTCGTTTGTCGTTTGTCATTTGGAGGGTCCGTTTCGGTTCGTTTCCATTTTTCGTGATTTTTTGCAAAAAATTCATTTTCATTCGTTTTGTTACCATTTCGTTACCATTTATTTCAATTTTTTGTGATTTTTTTTAGGATTTTAAGCAATTCACTTGTATTGCATTAACGGAAACGAAACGCACGACAAAATTTCCCGTGTTTCTGTTCGTTTCGTTTCATTTTAGAGACAAAATTCGTTTGTCGTTTCGTTGCGTAATGAAATGAAAAAACGGAAATGGAAACGAAAAATTGTTCATTTCGTGCCCATCTCTAGTACAGACAATACAAAGAAGTCCTGTCACACACACACCCCAAAGTCACAAAAAGGAAACCTATCTGCTGATGGAGCAATTCCTGGTATGAAGACGGACCATGCCCAACAGGATTTCGGCTGATATAATTTATTTATTTATTTGTTATATTTCTATACCGCCCATCTTCCAGACGGAATTCTGGGTAGTTTACAATTAAAACAAGAGCAACAGGATATTACAAAAAAAGGGGGGGGGGGCCAAGTGAGTGCTAATAAAATAAGGAGGGACGAAACCCTCCACAAAATTAAAAAAAAAAAGAAATTAAGTAAAAAGGTTGCCATATGCCTCTTTAAAAAGGTAGATTTTCAGGGCCTTTTTCAAGGCGGGCAGGGACTGTGCTAGGCACAACTCGCTAGGGAGACGATTCCACAACGTGGGGCCCACCACAGAGAAGGCGCGGTTACGCGTGAGCGATTTCCGCGCCTCCCTGGGTGTGGCCACCCTAAGTGAGTGCGCCTGTGCCATCCTCGTGGGCCTGACCCTAGTTGACCTCTGGGAGATACGCTCCGACAGGTACTCTGGTCCCAAGCCGTGGAGGGTTTTGAAAATCAAAACCAGGACCTTGAACCTTATTCGGGACGCAACGGGCAGCCAATGCAAGCGGGCCAGAACTGGGGTGATGCAGTCATATCTACCCGCACCAACCACCAGTCTGGCCGGTGCATTTTGTACCTGCTGTAGTCTCCGAATAAGGGTCAAGGGCAACCCCACATAGAGAGCGTTGCAATAATCTGTTAAAACTGGGTTTTTATGATTTTTCTAAAATTGTCCTGTTGCATTCAAACGTAGTGTGTCCATGATGGCTTCAGTACTTCATATGCATTCAGGTTCTCTCTCTCTCTCTCTCTCTCTCTCTCTCTCTCTCTCTTTCTCAAAACACTATGAAATACTACTGCATAATGATGTCTATCGATGATGTGAAATTACTCCTATAAAGGTTCACTCCTTGGCCATACATATTTCAACAACTACACGTGCTACAAAGCTCACACACATTTCAAGGATGGATCAGTATAAACTGCAGGCTTGATTTGAAATCAGCTAAACTGGCAATCCTACCTCGGCAAAAGCCTTGGGGTTTGGTTTGGTTTTTCATTTCAAATATTCTCCAACTTTTTTGACCGGTGAAGAAAGCCACCCCTGATTACACGCTAGAACTTGGCGACCTGTTCTGCAATGAGGGTCACCCAGGAAAGTGCCACGTTTGCTTGCTTTACAGAAATAAAAAATCATGACTCATGCCCTTAAAATAAGGACGTGAGCTTCACAGGGAATGTCAAAGGACAGTGCCTGAAACCTTCATCAGAAGCTTTTATTTCGACTTTGGTTGCCAGCAAGACTTGGAAAGATGTTATGCTATTCTTTTAAGCTTAATGCGTCTCATAATGAGGGCTAGAAACTTAGTAGCTCTAGGAAGGAAGGTCATTCAAGACTTGGGTTTCTAGCAGTTGATTGTAATCTTCAGATTTTTAAGATTCCATCCCTTAAAAAAAAAAATCCTAGGGAGAATTTAAATCCAGCGAGACTTACTACCAAAGAAATATGAGCTGGATTGCATTACAGTTGCAATATGCACAGAGAATATGGTTTATTCCAGTGCCATATACTGCACAGAACTGGCATTATAGTATAAAGCAGTTTTCTTTCTAATAAGACTTGATTCAGATTCAAACTGCCCAGATTTGTTTTTCTTCAGATATTTGGGATGTAATATTCTTTTGGATCTTACTGTTTTTGCCTTGTCAGCTGGGATGGGTAACCAGAGTTTGTTTTTCAACGCTGTTAACTGCCCAGAGCAGTGCTTTGGCACTAGATGGGTGAAGTATACATGTGATGAATAAAATAAAATATTTAATGCAGCTTTCGGAAGCAACCCCTCACTTTTAAAAATCAAACTCCTAACCAAGGAATGCTACAATACCTAAGCTGGTGTGGGTGGCATTCATGTGTATTATTCTATATTATAGTGGGGATTATCTCATTATTACCTAGTCCAACCACACAGAATCATAGGATCATGACGTTGGAAGGGGGCTCTAAGGCCATGAAGTCTATCCCTCCCTTCTCAATGCAGGAATCCAAGCCAAAGCACACCTGACAGCTGGTTGTCCAATTTTCTCTTGAACGCCTCCAGTGTTGGAGCACTCGCCACACCTCTAGAGATCATGTGGTCCATTGTTGTACTGCTCTAACAGCTAAGAAGTTTTTTCCTGATGTTCGGCCGAAATCTGGCTTCCACGTGAACTGATTCAAAGCAAAAGCGCTCTACTGATCTACCGCCCCATGGCACTTAAAGCACTGTTTGGGCAGTTTACAAATAATTATGCAGACTACTCAATGCCACACACACACACACACACACACACACACACACACACACACACACAC
>JAHTLZ010000327.1:18651566-18696100 GCA_023846285.1 Phrynocephalus versicolor
GGGGGGGGGGAGAGAAGAAAAAGAAAACTTTCCTCTCCACACATACACCCCCACCCCCACCCTCGCTTTGTCTGCAAGCTTCGCGGCCAGCTAAGCAAATGGCAGGAGCCAGGGTCCCACCAAAAACACACACACACAACAACAACAACAAAAACAAAACAAAAACAACCCTTCTCCCCTTTTCACTGGCACACAAAAGAGTCGCCGGGCCACCCACCCCCTTCTTCTCACCCCCCTCTGCGATTCTCACCCCCCCCAAAGTAACGAGGATGGCGATCACAAGATATCCGAATGCCCCCAAAAGTGGGTGGCTTTTTATTGTGTGTTTTTGCAAGAGGGGAAGGTCGCTCGCTCGCTCGCTCGGGCTTTTCTCTTTCCCCCCCCCCAAAAAAAATCTCTTCCCCTTCGCCTCCCCCCACCCATGCATTCCCCCGAATCCGCGACCCCCTTACCTACCAGCTTTGCAAGGGTCCTTGTAGTCGATGGGCTCCGTCTCGTCCGCCTCTTCCTCTTCTAGGACGTAGCTGTAATCGGTAAAATCCATGGCTTGTCCCAAACCCAAAACCAAGAAGGAAAGGACCAGCAGCCCCTCTTTAGATGCAGGCATGCTGGCCAGTCCGAGGAAATGCTCCACGGCGCTGGAAAAGGGGGTTAAAAATTTTCTTTTTTTTTTCCAGGAGTGGGAAAGGGGAGGAGGGGGGGAAAGAGAAGTGGAAAGAGATGAGAGGCTCCCCCCTCCCTCCCTCCTCCTCCTCCTCCTCTTCCTCTTCCTCCTCCTTCCCTCCCTCCTTCTCTCTCTCTCTCTTTTCTCCGTCTTTCCCCCCTTTCCCCTTTTTCTTTTTTCTTTTAGGGAAATGAGAGCTGGCGGAGGCGGGTTCAAGCGCCCGAGTTCAGCCCCCTCGGAGGGTTCGGGGGCAGCAGCACAGAGACAGGAACGGGGCCAGCTGGGGAGGTGGAGGCAGCCCCGGGGGGTTGGTATACGGCGAGAAGGGGTTGTTGTTGGTGGTGGATCAGGCCCAGACAGGGAGGCTCTACACCCGGGGGGGGGGGAGAGATGCTACACGGACACGCACGCACACACATCCCTCCCCGGTCACATCGCCTCCTCCTCCGGCCGGTGTTTCCTATTTTAATTATATATATATATATATATATATTTGCTTTTTCCTTTTGGCCTGGCGCGGTCCGGCTTCGCGGAAGGGTCCAAGCGATCGTCCTTGGGAGGGCCAAAAAAAAAAATATTTTTTTGGAGGGGGGGAGGAGGAAGAGATGGCGGTGCTGGGAGCCTAAGGAAGAGAGGTGGGCGCTTTTGTTCCCTCTCTCATCCCCCCCCCACAAGAAGGGTGGGGGGTGGGGGAAAGTTTTCTGCCCCCCTCCAAAGGCAGGGTTCGAGGATGTAAACAAAGCCTCCCCCTCCCCGCCTCGCGGTCCCTCTTTCTCTCTCTCTCTCTCTCTCGCCCCGTTCCCCCCCTCCCCGTCTCTGTCTGTGTGTGTGTGTGTGTGTGTGTGCCCCCCCCCCCATAAGTCTTCTGTAGATTCTTCAACTCTCCAAGCTTTGCTGGCTGGTTGTTGGCGGTGGTGGTAGTAGCTGGAAAGGGCATTTTAGGACAGATCCGAGCCTATTCCGCTCCGCTTGGAACCTTTTCAGGAAAAAAAGTGTGTGTGTGTGTGTGTGTGTGTGTGTGTGTTTTAGGGGAGATCTCCGGCCATCGTCAAGGAAAACGAGGTTTGCCTGCGGCGGGGTATGTGTGTGTGTGCCCTTGCACACTTCCTGGGTGGCGTGGGCGCCCATAGATCGGGGCCCTGCCCCATCCCAACCAACCCCCCATCCCCCCAAGAAAGAAATTACAGAGAAGAGGAGGAGGGTTTGCAGACACTCCACCCCCTCCTCCCCCGAGTCGTCTGGAGACACCCCCCTTCCTTTGGCGGAAGCGGGAGGGGAAAGTAGGGGCTGGTGTGTGTGTGTGTGGGGGGGTCTCCCCTCCTTTCCGGATGTCTATTGCATCCAGAGGTTGGGGACATCTGGATCGCAGGAGATGGCTCGGTTTGGTTTGCCTGAAACAAAGGGTGCGTGGGGGGACTGGCTTGCTATGAAGCAAAATATTGATTGATTGATTGATTGATTGATTGATATGCCGTCCCACTCCCAAAGCACCAATCTCTGCGGGTCGCAAACAGTTAAAACAGTGTGGGGGTGTTGTTCCCTTATTTTTTTTGTAATTAATAGCATCTTAATATCTAGTTTTATTGCCAGGGAGCCTTTTAAACTCTGCTGCTGCTGCTGTTGTTTTTAATATTGTTTTTATTATTGTTTTTATAGTGTTTTATTGTTTTTACATTTTTTTGTTATTTCTAATATTTCATGTTGTGAGCTGTTTTAACTTATCCGTCTTGATTTTAATTTTTGATTGTATTGAATTATTGTTGTAATCCGCCTTGGGTCCCCTCTGGGAGAAAGGCGGCATAGAAATAGTTTCAATCGATCTTTTGAAAAACCCAGCGGCTGAAATCGAATTTCGGGGAGACGGGACTGGCATTGCGCTTGGGTGGGTTTGATGACTCAGAGAAAGACAACGAGGGTGAAAAAAAAATCCCCCGAGGATTTTATTTTTTGAAGGGGGGGGGGCGCTCCGGCCTAGAAATCAGGAAAAATAACTCATTGAGGGGATGCTCCCAAGAATCCACGTTCGGGTGAGCTGGCTAGGCTCGGAATCCCAGCGCTGGATGTGGATCGCTTTCACATGTCGCGTCCACACGTGTCAGCGCCACTTCCCACCAGGCGCATTCTGACGTGGCCCAAGAAGCGGCAGGGCCAAGAATCGGAGCTGCGCCAGGCGCCCTTGACTTCTGGGGAAGAAAACCAGGGTTTTGCCTATTCGCCCTGCCTACACGTTGCAGAAAGCATTTTTTTTTAAAAAAAGAAAATAAATACATGCAATCACAATCAAGGCGGGAGATGGATGGCTTTAAATGCAGTCGCTTTAAAAGCTGTTGCTTTAAAAGGTCTTGTGAAATGGTAGAGATAACATAAAACACCTTCAGCGGAAGAATGTGAGCAGCAAGACTCCAACGCAATATAAAACAGAGCGTTCCTGTACGACGGTACAAAACCCTCAATTCCCAGCTGTTTTTTGGACTTCAGCTCCCAGAAACCTTGGCCCTTCCCTAAGCTGGCTGGGGCTTCTGGGAGACGGAGTATAAAACATCTGGAGGACAAAAAGTTGAGAACCACTGGCAGGAGGAGGGCTCGGAAAACAGGAGATGAGTGCTTACAGATTGAAAACTGGACCATCGCAGAGGAAAAAAGGGGTTTCCATTCTTGTAGACATTACCCTTCATAGATGTTAATTTCATGTTAAACATAAGTGTAAACAAGGCGGACAACTGTCCAGTTTCTGTAACTGTGTTTCTTGCTAACTCATAACCGACAGCGGGATAGGAAGCGGGGAAAGGAAGGAAGGAAGGAAGGAAGGAAGGAAGGAAGGAAGGAAGAGAGAGGGGGGGAAGGAAGAGGGGAGGAAGGGAGAAAGAAAGAAAAAAGGAAGGAAGGAAGGATGGATGGATGGAATTTCCATGTCCTACAAGATTGAGGGGAACAATATTATTCCCCCAGAAGAACATGATGTGAATAGAATCTATAGCTCAGTGTTGACGAACCTATGACACGGGTCCCAAAGGTGGGACCCAGAGCCCTTTCTGTGGGCACCCGACATCACCCCTTCACAGCCACCTATATTGGCACTTTGCGAAAAATGAGTGGGTTTTGAATTGCAGTTTGGGCACTCAGTCTGTAAAAGATTCCCCATCACTGCTATAGCTTGATGCTGGGTGACACCTACAGGTGGAACGGTGTCATTTTAGGTACCCCAGTCAACAACACACAATTGCCAAGATTAGGGGTGCTTGGTTGATAGGGGACCTCCTTGGACGCATGTTGCAGTTCTTTGGGTTGGATAGGGTCACCTTTCCACAGTCACGCTTACTTCCTTACTTGTGTGTGTTGTGTCATTACAGTCGTGACCAACTCTTCATGACCCCATGTCCATGGAGTTTTCTTGGCAGGAATTACTGGAGTGGTTTGCCAGTTCCTACTCCAGGGGCCCACAGCACCTGGTATTCCCTGGTGGTCTCCCATCCAAGTACTAACCAGGGCCAACCCTGCTTAGCTTCCGAAATCAGATGAGATCGGATGTGCTTAGGGCATCTAGGCAGCTACTTACTTACTTACTTACTTACTTACTTACTATTTAGCACCTGCATCCAGCAAGATCAGCCCCTATTACCTATTCTTCTCAAGTGGGGCAGCTGAGATCCGTGACCCCGAGTGGGGCTCAACAAAAAAAATAACCAACAATCATGCCTTCATAGCAGTTGCTTCCTCTCTATGGAATAATCTGCCACTCCAGAGTCATCCAGCATTCTCACTGGATACTTTTAAGTTGACTGTAGCTGTCAACAACGTAACATAATGGATGCCCAGCTGAAACCAACGGTTCTGCCATCTTATTCTTAATTTAATTTTTATTTCTTAACTTTTCTCATCTGTAACGTTGCTTTGTGTAAACAGACATGTCACTGCCGATTACTAGCTTAAATTGAATTTTTTTTCGTACCCCCATGTTTTAATTGTTTTGCTTGTTGCAAGCTGCCCCAAGCGGTTGTTTTGCCAGATTAAATGGAAATAAAATAAATATCTAGATATATTTATAAATATTTATTCATTTATAACCCACCCTTTTCCTCAAGAAGGTGGCTTACAATATTGGAAAACACGCACCCAATGTGTGCAAACCTCATAGTAAGCCACTACTCCTGCAGATCTGAGATATTATTATGCCCACAAGTGGGAACCCATAATAAAGCCCCTCCAGTCTGAAAATTCAAATCAAATGCCAAATATGCATTATAAATATGAATGCTCCATTCCCCCACCCCCCATGCTAACATTGCCAGTTATGGGCAATGTGGATTCTCATTCATATAATCGCCATAAATCGAAGGCTCCTTGATGGCACATAACAAAGCCGTTAAAGCCTTGCTTTGATGCTTTATTAAGTAGGCGCTAAGGCCTACTACATTCTATTCTATTTAAACTGATTTTTATACGAGCAAGATCTTAGCTCTCTAAGTCAGGTTTGCTTTCTAAAATTTGCCAGGCACCACTACAGATTTCACTTTATAGCATATCACCCACACAGATTATCAACCCCTCCACCCTTACCTCCCCCCATAAAAACCCCCTATGAATTAACGACCTCTGAAGTTATATCATTAACATACTTTTTTGTAAGTTATCTATTTTTTCTTATTTTTTTCATTTTCTGTATTCTTTTGCTGCCTTAACTCCCACCCTTTTCTGTTGTTACAAATGAACCTACCTGGCAATTAAGATCTAGCCAGGAAGCCCTCCTGAAAGAGCCATCCCTCAAGGAGATGAAAGGGGTGGCTTGTAGGAACCCCCAGATTATGGAATGCCCTCCCAAGTGAGACCCGCCTGGCGCCAACGTTGATGACATTCTGGCGCCAGGTTAAAACATTCCTCTTCCAGAAGTTTTTAAACTGATGATTGTGGGTCCTGATGGCGATTTTAGTGTAGTATTTTAATATATGGTATTTATTGTATTTAAATGTTTTATTGTTTTAATTTTATTGCAATTTTGATGTTTTAATTGTCTGAATTGTTTAATTTGATTGTGAGCCACCCAGAGAAGTGGGTGGCATACAAGCTACATAAGTAAGTAAGTAAGTAAGTAAGTAAGTAAGTAAGTAAATAAATAAATAAATAAACCACCATTACCCACTGTGGTGATTTAAAAACAACACATTGCACCAGCTATTATATTTTATAATGCTTTGCTGCTAATTTGAGGGGGCAAAGTCCTTGAAATGGGAAAAAAGAGAATGTAATAAAAATTGATTTTTTCCCACCTAAAATTTGTCTAAAATGCTAGAAAATGCACGCACAGGATAACGCTAGATTTGGACAATCTTACTTGCTCCTAGTGGAGAAGGTCCACCTGAGGAAGTACCTACTTTCTAGTACTTTCTCTACCAGGTATCTCTAATTGTATTCAGCCCTGAAGACCAGAAGGACCTCTCCACAAAGGAAATTGAAATTTAGGATATAGAGCAGGCATGTCCAAAATTCAGCCCTCCAGATGTTTTGGACCACAACTCCCATAGTGTTTTGCCACTGGAAATACAGGTTTGGAATTCTGGGAGTTGTAGTCCAAAACATCAGGATGGCCGAAGTTTGGACATGCCTGATATAGGATTTCCAGTGACAACCCAGTGCGGGGATGGTTCAAGGATGCAAAGTCCCATTGTTCACCTCAGGACCCTCCTCAGCATATGTGCCACCCTAATCTCCATCTTCTTCTCCGAAGGACTTCTCAAGGGCTCTACTGCCCTTCCCTGCCAAGAAAATCCACATTCTCCTCCAACTTCTCCTTTATAGCCTTTGTTGCACCGGGGGAGGTGGGGAATATAGGGTCAAACATCTCTTCAACCGCTTCCTAGACTCAATCTCTCCTTCAGACAGGTGAACAGATAAGGCATCTGGCAGGTAAACATACAAAAACCTTCCAAAATCTAGCAGATAATAACATATATTTCGAGAGTTATTAGATGACCCAGTCTAGCACTTGATTGTATCTGTCACCTTTGTGAACTCTTTACACTCTCCCTCATTGAACTTCTATCTTTTGTATTCCTAGTGTGCCAAGCACAGGAGGGGTCATTCTGTCATTTTATCTCAGTTTGTCACGAGTAACGCACTACTAACCAAGTCTTTGGTCATTTGCAGGAATAAACTACTATTCTCAAAACCATCGCTGCACGAGAAATGACAGCAAACCACATAAGTCATGTAACTGGAACATTCAGAACAATTTATTGAAGTGAACCTCAAGCAAAGATTTAAATCAGTGGAATGTTGTTTTAAAAACCTTTCCAAATTAATTCTCACGGAAGCAAAAACACGTCTGGATCCCAAAGTATTTGTAAAATAAAAAAGGCAACATCTCAGTAAATATAATGTACAAAAATTATATGTTCCTACCATCACTCACATTCAATAAGAAGCTAAAATATTACAGGCAATTCTAAATACACTGGGACTAGTAAACAATGAGCTACCTATATACAGGTTAACCAAGCTTGATAGATTTCACACTATGCAAGAAAACGTAGGCTAAACAACAAAACCCTCCAAAATGTTGTTAAAGTCTCAAAGGCTATGCAGCAACATCAAGTCATAATACAGTAACATCCCCATGGAACACCCCCAGGGAAAATTAACACCACTCGTTAGTGTTGAGAGCTTCTATCTGGGTTTAAAGAAACTCCTAAGATACTGATTTTTTTTTAAAGTGAATATCAATGATTTCGCTATTAAAGACTCTGGTAATATCTGTTAAAATAACATTTCACAGATTCTACCAAGTTTGGTACATCGTAACAAGATCTACAGAAATAACAATTCTACAAAGTCATTGTTACAGATAAAGAGTACACAGGAATGAAGACAAATTGTTGGTATCGGTGTTCTTTGTGCAATATCACATATGTGGCTACAAATGGATTTTCTCGTTTCTTTTTTTAATAGCAACCCTGGAATAAGCACATACCTTTATAAACAATAAAAAAGACACAGTCTTGTTACTAGTAGCCAGCCATAACAGCTATTTCCCCCCCTCTTGGTTTTCGATGGTAACACAAGTTACTTGCTTTAAAACAAACAAACAAACAAACAAACAAACAGGTTCAGCAGCGGGATGACATGAACAAGGTAACGGAGCCACACGGAATCATATGAAGCCATGATCAAGTTGTCCTCTAGTGAGTTCTTATTGACGAATAATTTCTTAAGGGCGTCCAGGATTGAAGATGAAGGGCAGTCATTTGGATGAGAATTTCAATACACTGACCTAACTTTCTCAAATGAAGAAAGAGTGCCTAGTAGGAACGCCGCCACATTAAGTTCTTGGGTACAACTGCTATTAATACTACAAAGAGGAAGCAGCGATTCGAGGCACTGCTTTGGCCAACTGGCAGTCTTCCTTCATTAGAAATGAAGTTACAAGTGGATAAAAGGATGTGTGTTATGAAACATCGGCATTGGACATCCTTCACCTCAAGCCGGCACATACGATTTCTAGGCAAACCCAAGGGGAGGGTGAAATCCATGCATGCGGCACTAGTTTTTTGACAAGTTGCAGTCCTAAGCTTTTGCATACACAAAGCTTCCTTCATTACTTCTTAATCTTTCTAGAAAGCCAAGGGAGAGTTTATTCTGCTGTTACATCGGCAACTGAGATTTATTTTATATTGCCCAATAGAGATGGGTACGAAACGAACAATTTTTCGTTTCCGTTTCCGTTTTTTCATTTCGTTACGTAACGAAACAACAAACAAATTTTGTCTCTAAAATGAAACATAACGAACAGAAACGCTGGAAATTTTGTCGTGTGTTTCGTTTCCGTTACTGTAATATGAGTCAATTGCTTAAAATCCTTAAAAAAGACAAAAAATTGAAATAAATGGCAACGAAATGGTAACGAAACGAATGAAAACGAAAACGATTTTTTTGCAAAAATTCACGAAAAACGGAAACAAACCGAAACGGACCCTCCAAACGACAAACAAAATGCCTTTTTTATTTTTTTGATTCGTGCCCATCTCTATTGCCCAACGCAAGGGCACAACATCCTGTTTCACCCATCTCTGTGCCTCTCTGGCAATTTACTGTGCATTCAGGAGTGTTAAAATAAGTGCGATCCCACCCCACCCCCACTACCCCATGAAATGCCTGAAAGGGAAGTGGGGGTACGGGGTGGAGGAAGAAAGAGCTAATTCAATATTGCAAGTAATCGTGTTGGGATGTCAAAATCCTGCCTGCGTCTCCTGTAGTAACTTTCTCAAGAGCACAGGAAACGGACACACACACACACACACACACACACACACACACACTTTCCATCCCATTTCCGTTTGCCTTGCACCCACGCCATGCAAATGAAATGGAAATCAATTCAGAACTCCATGATAAGATGGGGAAAAGATCCTTGCACAATACTCTATAAAACACATACATAAAACACATGTTGCAAAGCAAGAATGGAAACGGCTTCAAGTACATTAAACCCTGAATTCAGTGAGGCAGAAGTTTCAATGTTAAAGTGACTAAAATTTGTACCAGCGGCAGACACCAGCCACAACCCCCCCCATAACATCTCAGTATATACAGTCATCTACGATTAGAAGGCCATTGCCAATTATATTCTCCTAATTACATCTTCCTGACATTACCTGTATATGTAAGAGGAGCCCAAATGCAAAGACAAGTGATACGTCCGCTGACCCCCTTTTACTTTATGTTAAAAAATCCACAAGTCTCGTTTTTCACCAATGCACAGTTACGAATTCCTGAAATACCATGTATAAAGTGTGTGCATGTCCTATATGTACTGGGAAAATGCCTGACAGTACATACAAACACTTAAAAAAAACACATTAGTGTACAAGAAACGAGGACTGAATTCTGTGAATACTTTTTATAAAACAGCCAGAAATCAAACTCATTCCAGACAGGAAGGAATGAAAGAGCAACGCAAGACAGCAACGCAAGTGGCCATCAGATCCCTGTAACCAACAAAAAGCAACTATGATCGCATTTCACCTGTTCTCTAAAACATGGCCCAAGACACACTCCATGTTAGTTGTGCTGCTGTTCTTGTAGGCTGTTTTCAACACCAGAACTGTTTTCTTGATTGCTGTGAACCACCACAATTTCGGAGGGGAAAGCTGCATATCTCAAAGTCTCCAACTGAAACTCAAGACGGACGAACCCATATGGGTTTCCAGGGACACACACATACTCGTTTACGCAGGGCTATGTTCACCATGAGGCTACCTGGCTGACATCCAGGGAGCGAAGCTGCATCATCATAACTTTTATTATTATTATCTGACGGATGCACAGCATTTTCAGTTTGCATGGTACCTTTTCAGGCACTTGCAAAGAAACGGCATCTCTTATGAATCTTTGTCGTTGAATCTACAAGGGGAGAAGGCATCTTGAGCTCTGGCAAATGTTAAAACAAAAGTGCAGCGTCAAGACTTCTGCGCTTGATGGGTAACTACCATGATTGGAAAATATTTTTACTCCATCTACGTAAGCCCTAACTGGTTGCACAGAGAATTCAAACTGACATTTAGGCATCCAGGTTACCAAAATATCTGAGCCTACTCAGAAGTTCCACTCACTTGGTGGTTCAGTTTTTAAAAATTGCCTCCCCCCCCCTTACTCCTACTGCAAATATGTTCAGGAGTGGAAACATGGTGTTGCTTGAGAACTGAAAGATTTTTCTCCTTGGAAGAAAATCAGATGCTTTCTCTCACAGGTAAATGGGAAGAAGTGGCCTTCACTCAACTAAACCCCACCTCCAATCACTCATTTTTAAAGACGTTATGTCCACTGTAAATAATTAAGAAACAGCAAAAGGGAGTGGGGCAGAGAAAACCGAAGAGTAATAGATACCGTACCAATCTTGCTCACAGCAAGAAATTCTTTGCTCTGTGATTAGTGACATTGTTAATGTGTTAAACGTCCTGGCAGCTTTCACTTCTTTTCAGACAGGGGAAAGGAAAAAGATCCTTTGGCTTCCCAGAAGCAATTTTTGAAATTAAAAACAAGTGCTGAATATTCAAATGGAAAATACTGGACTACAATGTAAAAACATTCATGATCAGCCCAGCTAAGCTCTAAAACATTACCATCTAACGGATACCTTTCTTATAAAGAGCATTCCCTTCTCTTGTTAACATGCTGGTGCAGTGGTTAAATGCCTGTCATGCAGGTAAAACTGTGCTCGTGACCTGGGGTTCAATCCCAGGTAGCAGGCTCATGGTTGACTCAGCCTTCCATCTTTTCGAGGCCAGGGTGGGGAAGATGGAAATGAAGAGCTCAAGGAGGGCGGAACCTGAGACAGGCCCCCACTTTGGATGCTGTAATGCTTGTGGCCTGTCTGCAACCCTCTGGTTCAGGCATGTCCAGACTTCGGCCCTCCTGATGTTTTGGACCACAAGCTCCCAGAATTCTAAGCTTAGATTGCCAAAGGCAAAGGACTGTGGGAGGTGCGGTCCAAAACATCTGGCGGGCTGAAGTGTGGACATGCCGTTGTGCCATGTACTGGCACCTGTTGCCTGTCACAGTGAGACCTTAAGACTGGCTCTTAAAAGGTATGGTCAAGATGGAGGAGCATGTGGAAGAGAGACTGGCAGCGTTAAGTGCAGTCTTTTTTTGCACCGTTCTGCACCCTCCAGCTTATCCAAGAGGGCAGAGCCGCTCTTTCAACACTGTGGTGAAAATAATGCGCTTCGGGCTTTAAACTGGGGCAAAACCCGTCTCTTTTGCCACAACCACCACTTTAAAAAAGGAAGGGAACAAGAAGATACGATCAGGAAAGGCATTGAGAAACTAAACTCTAAGTCCAAAACACATTTTAAAATGTAGTGTTCAATTTATCACGATTCGTTAGTGTAACAAACGGTGGGCGTCTTCCTGTCGTGCCTTGTATCCTTCAATAGGGTCACAAAGGACTTCAGGAGAGCGCATCACGAGCAGAAGCTCGTCTGTGGGCTTAAAAAGAGAAAAGAAGAAAAGTGTGAGAGATTGCAAGCTGACCCAGAAGTTAAAAGGATTTTTCATGTGCTTGAAAGAAATGTAGTGCATTAAATTATTTTTGTAAGTCTCTACAGATGAAGTAACAGAAGCTGTGCTTTCTTTTCCCTCGGATTACAGGCATTTTAAAAGCAAGGTAATAAAAGCCTAATCAAAATAAAGCTTGAGCAAGGAATCCTGGTATCTCTACAAGAAGGCTGCCGACTTCCAAAAAGGAAGATGGATGTTGTCAGATGAATAAATACTTTTATTATTTTGACACTGTTAAGGGGGGAAAAAAAGAAATTTAAGAAAACCCCTCCAGGAGAAAGGGTCTGTTAAAGTAGCTATTTCAGTGCTGTACTGTTGCTCTGTAAAGGACAATTAACAGACAAAAGAGTTTCTGGATCGCATAGCTGTCTGATGCTTTTCAAGACCGACCGACTGTTCTCCCTGGGTGTTGAGATTTCGTTTGATCGACCTCATGCCAAATCGGTTACAAAGCCCCGGAAAGGAGACCAAGGTCATACAGCATCGTCAACTCGTTACTTCGGCAAAACAGTAGAGGAAAACATGGGGTCGGGGACAGTGAGAAGTGTGCTGTGAAACAAGCAGAGATTTGGCCAGCTAAAAGATTTATCTTGGAGGCCAAGTTTTGAGCTTCAGATTTTTTTTAAAAAAAAAAAGAAAGAAAGCATAATCAGTGCTAGGAAATCCACGGGGCCAGGTTACAACTCCTGCTGCGTTTGACCTACAAGACAAAGAGTGCACGGGACTCGAGGCGAGGGTGGGTAGGGAGGGGAGACACACGAAGTCAAGGCAATGGAGCTCCTAGGTTGATCCGCACGGGGTGGCAAGTACTTGCGGTAGGCAAGGAAAGTAGAATTCCAAACGCCTCTACTCGTTTGCCTTGAAATTCAACAATAGCAGAAAAGTGACCTATGCATAATTGAACCAACGTGCTTGAGCAAAACATGGGATCGATCGCCCGCAAGCTGCTTGCCGCTTTTCACCCCAACGTGGGCAGACTTGTGAAACACCACACATAAGATCTTGGCTTGCGCATGGTGTTTCTTCTTCTTTGAGTAGAAGGGGGGAGAGAGTTGTTCCGAGTGTCGCATCAAGCTGAACACACTTCCGAGACAACTGGATCACTTGTCGTCTCCCTGAGAGAGAATCTCCGGGATCGTGATTAGGATTCCCTCCCTGGGAAGTAAACTGACACACCTCCTCATCTTGTCTCAGAATTCGTGGCGAACTTACTGGAATGACGTTACCTCCCGGTCAGCTGCCGCAATAAGCTTTTCAGTCATCTCTTCAGCCGATTTCTCCGAAAGGCTACTGATGGGAAGAGTGGCTTCCCTTGCCCCCACCCCGCCTTACAGTTCTAGAAACTAGATTAGGGTGAGGTGGGTGGGGTGAAAAATAATAATACAGATACGTACACAGAGAGATACCAGGGTGGCGTTGCTACTCCTTTTAGACGCAACCGACTGTCAAGAGGACCGGAACATCCTCTCCAGTCTGTTAAGAATTAAATAAATAAATATTTTGTTATGTTTGGTTTCTACACTCAGAGAACATACTGAAAACATGATGTCATTTTTTCCCTCTCCTCCCCCTCAAGGTCCGAAAAGTTTTCCGTTTTCAAACAACGACGCAACGTTGCCAAGAAGACGGCGGTTCCTCCTGTTCTCCGGAAGCCCGACGGACACGATCAAGGGCCGGCGGAGGTGGTGGAGGACGCCCCACGCCCGTAGGAGCTCCTTGGGATCAGATGGTCCCTGTCTCAGTTCCTTGGAGGCAGTTCCTAAGAGAAACGTCCCATGGCACTTTATGCTCATTCACAACGATTTGCCACTCAAAGGGTTTTTTTGTTTTTGTTTTTGTTTTTTTTTGGCAGCGCAAGGGAAGACGAGTTCATTCTTTCGACTCCTCCTCGGGATTCTGCTGCTCCAGCCGGCGCTTGATCTTGCGCCAGTACTCGGGGGCTACCGGAGCCTTAGGGTTGTGTTCGGAGCAGCAAGGGCGCCCTTCCAAGGCTGAGGCTACCAGGGCTCCTTTCTCGTGATCCTTGCAATACGAATGAGGGCAGAACTCGCAGAAGGAGGTCGCAGGGCTGCCGCAGACGTCGCACTGGTGCCACGGGCATTCCCATTTCCCTGCAGAAGGCAAACGAGGAGACAAGAAAGATTTGTTACTTCAGGCACTGGGGTAACCAGAACCTCAACAAAATAAGGACTCAGAGCTTTGAAGATCTAAACAGGTCAACGTGACCACATGGAGCAAGGGAAGAAAACCTGGACTCTTATGAAAGAGCAAGTCATTATGAATCCGGGTATACTAAAAAGGAAAGAAATTGCCTGAATTGTGGAGTTATGGGAGGAAGAAGGAAGGAAAACAAACAGGGCAAAGTTTCTTTCTCATATTTGGAAAAGAACTCAGATCCAAAATGTACTCTCTTGCTATGACTCAAGAGGAGAACTGTCATAAATTTATCTTCAACACATTCAGAGAAAACAAGGACTTGGCAGACACAAATAATTGTACTCCTAGGCTCTCAGAAAAGGTGTGCCGGAACAACTAGTTCTGGGAGGCATTCAATGTTTGTTGAGAATGGCCAAAATGAGCAAAGATCACCACCACCAAACAAAACAAAACTCAAACAAAAACACAGTTATCTCCAAGAGTTGTGGGCTTTCAGATTTTGCAGTAGGAGAACAGAAGGCAACCATTTGAGTGAATACATGGAGCTTGACTCTCCTCTTCATCCCAAATGCAAATCAAGTTGCTGAGTCAGTGCAATGTTAGAAGGCTGGACAGGGAGACACAGGTTCTAGTTAATCATGAAACTCACTCGGTGACCTTCTGCTAGTCCTCCTCTTTCACCCTGGCCAAGCTTGTAGAGTGAATACAAGGACAAACTGAGTGAGGAAGGGAGGGAAAGAACAACCAGCATCTTGAATTCACCAGAGGAAAGACAGGACAGCAACCTTAAGTAATAAATAAATATTCTTGTATCTCTTATTCGGAGACTTCAACGGGTGCAAAATGCTGCAGCCAGACTGGTGGTTGGTGCGGGTCAATATGACCACATCACCCCAGTTCTGGCCCGCTTGCATTGGCTACCCGTTGCGTCCCAAATAAGATTCAAGGTTTTTGTTTTGACTTACAAAACCCTCCACGGCTTGGGACCCGAATACCTGGCGGAGCGAATCTCCCAAATATCCACTGAGGCCCGACCTACTAGAATGTCGCAGGTGCTCTCACTTCGGGTGGCCATGCCCGGGGAGGCTAAGAAAGCGGCAGCCCGCAACCGAGCCTTCTCTGTGGCTGATCCTTTGCTTTGGAACCATCTCCCGAGTGAGTTGCGCCTTGCCCAGTCCCTGCCAGCCTTCAAAAATGCCTTGAAGACCTGGCTCTTTCGCGAGGCCTTTGGCGACCTTTAATTTTTGTTTTTTAACCTTATCCCACCATCTTGCCAGATATTTCTTTCTATTGTCGTTTTTATTGTTTATTTGTTGATGCCGTTAACCGCCCGGAGTTCCTTCGGAAGGCAGGTGGTAAATAAATAAATAAATAAATAAATAAATAAATAAATAAATATTAGTGACGTAGTGATGTGAAAGTATGGGGATATCGGAAGGCAAAGAAAAAAAAATGGGGGTGGGGCAAAATATTCTTTAATTCCTGTATGATAGGGAGCCAGAATAATGTGACGGTAAGAACTGAGCTCAAGAGACAAACTAACTTCAATCCGGGCGTTGAGATGATATGGAAGAGCATCATTAGACAGCCCAGTCAATGTGAGTCAGCCATTAAACGCAGCACAGTTGCTAAGCACAACAAATATACAGGAGCTGGGGAGGGGGAGAATGATGCTGATCATGTCCTTAATTTCCAGAAAAACAACACTCTCAAGTGGGTTTGAGTCCCACATTCCTTGGCCAATTGACTCAAGGCTTTTCAGGCTGTAGGAAGGGTTCCCACAGACGTCCCTGTAGAGGTTCCTTCACTGGGATATGCTTAGATATGATTAATCTCCCTTGACCATCAGGGAGGTTATTAGTGAAGGAATGAATGAGTACTCGTCGACACGCTGGGATCTTTCGGTGCTTTATTGCATCAGAATGAAAGCAGGCAGGCAGGCTTGATGTTAAGTTTCTCCTTTCCTCCCCTCCTGAGTCCAGCACTTTTATTAGCAACACACATCACAGAAACGTCACCACAGAAGTCATCCAATACACATACAGCTTATATCTATCTGAGCATGCTCTGTGGAACAGCATTGTCTAAATAACCTTTGGAATGCAGCCTCCTACGCTTCTTCAGCGCCATCTTTAACAGAGGCCTTTATTAAGCTCTCATTGGTCAGCCTTTTACCCAATAATACAGTGTTCTCAGTGTGATGTCAGACTCCTCAGAACTACACTGCTAAGACATAGAGCTATGAATTCCTACACGTCCCTGCGCCCATGCACCCTTTACGCTGTTTGTGTGGTCCGGACAACAAACTAAATCCTTTTGCGCTCTGAAGGCAACTTCCCAACCTCACCACGGCAGGCACCACTGTCCTCAAACACGGTTTACTTTAGACATCATAGAATCCTAGAGTTGGAAGAGACCTCAGGGGCCATCCAGTCCAACCCCCTGCCATGCAGGAACCCCCATCACAATATTTCCGACAGGTGGCCATCCAGCCTTTGCTTAAAAACCTCCAAAGAAGGAGACTCCACCACCCTCCTTTGGCTCTATATTTTACCATGAAACAAGAGGTCTAGCTGAGGAAGCCAAGAGGCTGAGTGGGAAGCGGGAGGCCACGAGCAGAAGCATTTCTCCTCCTGTTTGCAAAGTACTGCCCCCTTGAAAACAGCCAGGGGGATGCCGTTTTACGCCTGGCAGATACAGAGACAAAGCTGCCCGTACCGCAAACTGAACGGCCCCAGAACGCAGTGCATGCAAGCGAGGGCCGCGAATCACCTACCGAAGGGCGGCTGGGTCAGGTTAAGGCAGAGGAGGTGGTACGCTTTGGGACAGTCTTTTTTGTCACACATGACCAGTTCACCCCCGTCTCCGCACTGGAAGCAGTTGTCCTCGTGCATTTGCTTCTGCTCAGCTTTTATTTTCCGCTTCTTCTGCTTCAGTTTTGCGTTTTTTGCTTTCTCTTCGTTTGCTGTCGCGCACGCCGTCTGGCCGTGGGAGAGAAAAGGCACAGCGAGACAAGGTGAGAGAGGTTCCACGGAGAAAAAGGGGAGATGGGGACCGCTCCGGCCCTTCTGCTTCTAAGGCAGGAGCAGGGAAAGTGTGGCTCTCCTGATGTCGTTGGGCTCTGATTCCCATCATCCCTCATCACTGACTAGGCTGACCGAGTCTGATGGAAATTGGGGAACTCCCTGCCACGGGATGTGGTGATGGCATCTGGCCTGGATGCCTACAAAAGGGGATTGGAGAGATTCCTGGAAGAGAAGTCCATCACAGGTGACAAACCATGATGGAGATGTGTCATCTCCAGGCTTAAAACCGGGGTACTTCAAGGGCCAGATGCAGGGGAGTGGGATCAGGAGACAGAGATCTAGTCTCGTGTGTTCCCAGACGCATCTGGTGGGGCCACTGTGAGATACAGGAAGCTGGACGAGATGGGCCTTTGGCCTTATGTAGTCCAACTTTCTACCTGTTCAATGGCTAAATGCTTTTCCTTTACCTTTTCCTTCCTTCCATCTGTCCATCCATCATCAACTCCTTCCTTCCTTCCTTCCTTCCTTCTGTCCCTCCATCTTCAACTCCTTCCTTCCTTCCTTCTTTCCTTCCTTCCTTCCTTCCTATCTATAGGAGTACTGCACAATTTAAAACCATGTACAGATAAATCGATCAATACACCAATAAATATGGATTAGGGGAAGCCCTGCAGACACAGGTATCACATTGTAACAAAAAGAAAAACACAACCCCGAATGAATCAAGCCAACATCTATGTTTGGCCTGAGCTAAATGTGTGAGGAAGGTACAAGACAAAAGAGGCTGGGGGACGGCCCTGTTTTCCTGACCAGTAAACCTAAAGATTGTTTGGGGAGTCGGAGGCGACGTCATATTCATTCATCGATTTTGCCCTCAAAGGCTTTCTCATCTTGAACTACTAACCTTTGGCCGCACTCCCAGGAACCCACTGCAGTTATCTGCTCCACAGTGGCATTCTGTCCTCCCATTCCCCAGGCAGTCCAAATTGTAGTTAAACGTTAACTCCATCCCTGGAAATTCAAAAGAAATCATTGACACACCAGTTGCTTGGGAAATATTGCTGACATACAGAACTTTTTTAAAAAAATTATGTTGCACCAACTTAGGTAAAAACATCTCCAGTAGGTGATTTTGGATTGCACACAAATTCAGCTCCCAAAATGCAATGTTATGTCTGGAGGGAAAGTAGCAGATAAAAAGAAAAAGAGGTACCCAGGAAGGGAAGCAGGAATGGAGAGGGGTATCGTGTCAGTCCTTTTACATTCAGCCAAATTTGTCTGAATCAACAAACTCTCTCTATTTGCAAATGTACCCAATTTTTTAAAAAACAGATACTGCATTTTCAACATACATGCTCTAAAACTGTAAGGGCAATTCATTCTTCTGATAAAGAACTGTTTACAAATATGACTGCCTACATTTCATATTCTCCTTTTTTTTTTTTTAAAGAACTGTGCACCCAATATGAATCGTAAGGAAGACATAAACCAATCTTGGGTGCCCATGAAGGGTGCATATTGTGTGTGTATTTTTTTTAAAAAAGTAGTAGTAATGGTTTTCAAAATGCAAAACCAACCTCAAATACTTTGTAAATGTCAAGCTGTTTTGCCAAGCCTTTCCTTCCAAAGCAGAAAAGTGATATTGGCATTGCATCCTTTTTTCATGCTATGGATTAAGATTTACTTATTTATTTATTTTATTCATTCATTCATTCTTCCTTCATTCGTATTTTTTGATTTTTTTTCTCATAGAGGGAACAGAGATTTTCATACTCTAGCTGTTACGAAAGCTCAGTGAATGAGTGCAGATTCTGGAGGAACTGAGTGGCTTTGGATCCACCGCTGCCTCCTCCCTGGTTTCAATCATCATCATCAGTGGAGAGAACTGTCAACAACTGTTCCCAATTCTCAGCTGAAATGGAGGCTTCCTCCACAATACCAACCTGCCCTTGCTTATCATGTCTTTCTAACCTACTCCATCCATCCACGCTGGATGGTGGTCAGGATTGCTCTGCTGATCTTGTAATCAGAGATGCACACATGTCCCAATACACCGCACCCTCATATAATAAACGGTTTGTATAACATAAAATCTGTACACCATAAAAAATTCCAGAGATAGGGGAAATTTGCTTAACAGAATCGCCTATGGTGCAAATCTGGACAACATAAAAATGGTCACAGTTAGGGATTACTCGGTTTTCAATGCATTCCTATGGGAAATTTGTATACAGGGAAATTTGCTTAACATAATTGGATTTGGAATGAATTAATTCCTTTATACAAGGTACCGCTGTACTTTCAAGATGCCTTGTTTTTTAAATGTGCATATTTACAGCACAGTAGGTGCACCCTCAGAAGAACAAACATTGCAATTAAGGACCCTCAGTGAAAGAGACAAGCCAGCTTAAAGACAAGAGGGACGACACAATGACTCATGCCACTGAGAAAGAATCCAGGTGCTGCTTTTAACATTACAGGCAAGAAAATGTGTGTTTTTTTTAAAAAAAAGATCCAGAAGAGTAAGAGAAGGGATGCTCACAATACAAAGGAGGGGAGCTTTTTACCTGCAGCGATATCACAGACAGCAAAGAGGCCGACTCGGACATCTCCATTCACGGTCCACTTCTGAGTTTCGCAGTTGGGGTTGCAGCTGTGGTTCATGAATCGAGAGTAATTCCCCTTTGGGCCAGCATCTATGATACGGTCCTTCAATAAAACCAAAGAGGACAGGATCATTAATACAGTGGACCCTTGTCTAACAAACAGTTTGTATAACATAAAATCTGTACAACATAAAAAAATCCCGGAGATAGGGATTAACATAATCACCAATGGGGAGAATCCATACAACATAAAAATGGGATTACTCCTTTTTCAATGCATTCCTATGGGAATTTGTAAAAGGAAAATTTGCTTAACATAATTTCATTTGGAACAAATTAATTCCTTTATACAAGGTACCACTGTACGTTAAAATATCTGCGTGTGAAAACAGGGTGCTGTCACCGTTCTTTCAGATATCAAGAACCTGTATTTTCAGAGAGGCATTAATATTAACCTGTTTTGGAGGGGGTGGGGTTACCATCAGAGCAGACCCAGAAACATTATTGCAACTTTAAGAATAATGACATTACTTCAGCTTTTGTGTATTAGATTGCAACATATGAACGCACACACTGAAAAAAAAAAGCAAGGTGCCAGGATACTTTTAATTTTGTTTCACTTTTGTTTCCAGTTTAAACTGTAAGCCACCTTGGTCCTTTTCCAAGGAGAAAGGCGGGGTAGAAATACCCTAAACAAACAAACATAAACACACACAAACAAGCAAACAAGCAAACAAAGAAACAAACCCATTTCACTTGGTAGTTTGCCAGAACCAACTAGAAGCCAAGTTTAGGCAAATCAAACAACTCTTGAATTTTAAAAGTGACTCATTCGCCCAGGAAACTGATAGATGATGAGGCCTTCGCTTTCTTTTAGATAAGAAATACTTTCCCAAACCTTAGGTCTCCAGAGGTTCTTGGAATAAAACTCCCAGATGCTTTATTTATTTATTTATTTATTTATTTATTTATTTATTTATTTATTTATTTATTTATTTATTTATTTATTTATTTACTTATTTATTATTTTTAGAGCTTATATACCGTCCGTCTTCTGGACGGAACTCCGGGCAGTTCACAACAATAAAATGGACAAAACACACAGTTTATATACTACATCATAGTAAAAGCAACAAGATCAACTAAACATTAAAGATAAAAAAACGATAGCAGGGAGACAAGTGGCAGATGGAAAAAAAAACAACTTAACAGTCACCAAACACCTCCCGAAAAAGCAAGGTCTTTAAGCTTTTTTGAAGGCTGCCAGGGACTCTGCAAGGCGCAACTCACACGGGAGATGGTTCCATAACATGGTACCAGCCACAGAGAAGGCTCGGTTGTGGGTTGCCGCTTTTCCGAGCCTCTCTGGGCATGGCCACCCAAAGTGAGAGCACCTGCGACATTCTAGCTGGTCGAATGTTAACTAACAGTTGTGCCAACCAGGATTTCTGGGAGTTGCATGTTTGAACTGACGAAGGTACCAAAAACAGAATTTTGCAAAGGAGTTCGATTTAAAAAAAACAACCCTGTTTTACAACAGTCACAGCTGCGCAAACAGTGTGCCTTATAAGATAACTGACTGCAACACTGAGCATATCTGACAAGGCTGTGTACAATTGTTGATATATTAGAAGAAATGGATCCTAGAAATGTGTACAGATTTTCGTGTGTGTGTGTGTGTGTGTGTGTGTGTGTGTGTGTGTGTGTGTGTGTGTGAGAGAGAGAGAGAGAGAGAGAGAGAGAGAGAGAGAGAGAGAGAGAACGAGTTTACAACAAACCAAATTTAAGACCAGAAAGAATTTTCGAAGTTGAGGATAACTGGAATGGCTGGAATAATGAGAATCTTCTGGGAGAAATAGGAAATGGCAAAAGTTGTCCACCCCTTATATGCCCTCACACATGTGCATGCATATGAGAATGCTTCTTTTACCTTGGTAACAGTGAGCATATAAAAATTGGTCACACTGTTCTCGTGAGCACGCTTGATGCGCAACCGGCATTCTTCCTCATCGATCAGCTCACCAACGTATTCGTTGACAAATTCGCCCTGAAAGAAATCAAAAGGAACGAGCCATTACATGAGATGGTATTATTGTGATGCTGAAAGCATCAGAGGTCGAGTCCGTGACATGAGACAGCCAGCATGGGGTAGCGGAAATGGAGTTACGACTTGCATGTGGGAGACCCGGACCCAAACTCGCATCTCCGCGGTCAGCCTGGTAGCCCTTGGTAAGGTCATGGCAGCGGGTCAAACGCGGAAATGCAGCGGGACCCTTTCAGCGCCAATGTGCAGGCACACACAGTGTGTGTGTGTGTTGTGTCATTACAGTCGTGACCGACTCTTCGTGACCCCATGTCCATGGAGTTATCTTGGGAGGAATACAGGAGTGGGCTTGCCAGTTCTTACTCCAGGCGCCTACAGCACCTGGTATTCCCTGGTGGTCTCCCATCCAAGTACTAAAGCAGGGCCGACCCTGCTTAGCTTCCGAAATCAGGCGAGATCGGATGTGCTTAGGGCATTTGTATGTGTGTTTGTTGTGTCGTTACAGTTGTGACCGACTCTCTGTGACCCCATGTCCATGGAGTTTTCTTGGCAGGAATATTGGAGTGGCTTGCCAGTTCCTACTCCAGGCTCTTACAGCACCGGGTATTCCCTGGTGGTCTCCCATCCAAGGACTAACCAGGGCCGACCCTGCTTAGCTTCCGAAATCAGGCGAGATCGGATGTGCTTAGGGCATCGAGGCAGCTAGGGTTTTCCAAATTACTCTGTGTATGTATCAACTGGAAAGCAATTCAGCTGGCTACGAAGCCTCGCTGCAGTCAATGGCCCCGCAGAAAGACAACACGTGGTTGCTTCCAATCTGCAAGGGGCAGGCACATCAGAATGTATTTAAAGAAGCTATTTTATTTAAAACATTTCTGCTCAATCTTTCTCCTCAAAAGAACCTAAGCCAGATTATTTCATGGTTATAAGATCCTCCTTTCTGTGTCTATAATTCTGGAAAATAACCAGCTGCTCTCAAAAATCCACGCATCCTTAGGCAACTGCAGCTCAGTCGCAGTTTGAATACACATCTCCGTGGTTCAAGCCCAACACCATCCCCACTGTAACAAAACATTGGTTCTGTGTTTGCCTTCATACAATCTCTCATGGCGATCAGCTTTCATCAATAATGGCCAGAGCCTGACTGCCTCTTTATACTTGCCTTATTAGGGGAAATCACTGCCACTGTTTCATCTCATGTCATTTACAGTATTTAGACACTGATTTGCAGTGTAAACATTAGATGACAGAAAAATTTCTTGGGTATTCTTGCTTTTGAAAGCTGGACAGCTGCCAAGAAGTTTAAAGAGCATTTAACCAAGACTCCTGCAATTTCCCTTTTGCAAAAGTCATCAGCGACAGGCTTCTGGCCCAATCTATCCTATATTTATTATGCTTTATAAAACTATATATTACAAAATGCTGTGCACATCGCCTGAATTTCAGGACAGGATCTGTGTAGGACATAAAAATAGTTGTGCTCACATGAGCTAATTTTCATCAGTATCTCAAGGTTTATCTCTTCAATGCAAGTTAACAAGCAGTCTGTGCATCCAACACAGCACAAAAGTTTGCCCGGTACCTTTTTAATGTTCCGTTTTGTCCTCAGGCCCCAGCCACGGCGGTCCGTTTTAATAATTTCTGCTTCCGGATAGAGTCTTTTGGTGAAGCACTGGTTCTGACACCGTTCTCCTGCAGGACATACTTGAGGGTGGCACTCGTACTGAAGCATGCGATTGAGACACTCCGACTCCAGACCGCAGGGGTTCTCATCCGTTGGCTTACAGTTACACCGAGGGATCTCGGACAAGTCGGCCACTTGGATCTGAACTTTCCCGACGACTTTGTTGGACTGTGGATGAGGGGGGAGAAAAGAAACAGCAAACGGATCAAACCGGGCTTTCTAACCACAGACTTTCGAACACCACGGATCCACACACGGCTGGACACCTGAGCAGTTTTACATGGAGAAGCGCTCCGGCCGAAGTGATACAAAGGATGGGGCACTCATGGGGCCCCATGAGGTTTACTAAGAACATAAGAACATATAAGAACATAAGAAGAGCCATGCTGGATCGGGCCAATGGCCCATCTAGTCCAGCTTCCTGTATCTCACAGTGGCCCCACCAGATGCGTTTGGGAGCGCATGAGACTAGATCTCTCTCTCCTGATCCCACTCCCCTGCATCTGGCCATGGAAGTACCCCGGTTTTAAGCCTGGAGATGACACATCTCCATCATGGTTTGTAACCTGTGATGGAGTTTTCCACCAGGAATCTGTCCAATCCCCTTTTGAAGGCATCCAGGTCAGAGGCCATCACCACCTCCTGTGGCAGGGAGTTCCATAGACTAACAACGCGCTGGGTGAAAAAATGTTTTCTTTTGTCTGTTCTCACTCTCCCAGCCCTCAAATTGAGTGTATGTCCCCTAGTTCTGGTATTTTGTGAGAGGGAGAAGAGCTTCCCTCTATCCACTGCATTATTTTGTACTGTCTGGCACCACACGATTTGCAAGCACTAGTGTCCATCGCCATTCCGGGCAGCTTCTAATCAGAATAACCCATGCCAGCTCAACCCAACGATCAATGTGACAAGACTGAAAAGGGAAAAGGAGGAAGCACGACTTCCATCGTTAAACAGAACCAAATGGGGTTGGGTTTTTTTTTCCTGAATAAGCATGCTTTAAAATTAGGAGATCCTGAAATGTGAGTAGTTTTTCTCCTGAAATGCACCCTAGTCTTCTTCTTGGGCATGCATGGCTCTTCAAGGTGGGGACAGATCACAAACCTCATGCGGCCTCATTTTATCAAGCCGTGTGGACAGCAGGATCAAGACTCAAGCTATCAAGCTGGACTTGAGTCACGCAAGTGACGCAACTCAAGGCTTGAATTAGGGAATTTCCCCCTCCCCCAGTGATTCTGACTCAACATGCAATTTGTAATCTACTGTTGTTGTTGTTGTTGTTGTTCAGTCGTTCCGTCGTGTCCGACTCTTCGTGACCCCATGGACCAGAGCTCGCCAGGCCTTCCTGTCCTCCACTGCCTCCCGGAGTTTTGTCAAATCCATATTGGTTGCATCGATGACACCGTCCAACCATCTCATTCTCTGCCATCCCCTTTTCCTTTTGCCTTCCATCTTTCCCAACATCAGGGACTTTTCCAAGGACTCCTCTCTCCTCATGAGGTGGCCAAAGTACTGGAGCCTCAGCTTCAAAATCTGTCCTTCCGGTGAACCTTCGGGGTTGATTTCTTTCAGGATGGCTAGGTTTGATCTCGTTGCAGTCCAGGGGACTCTCAAGACTCTCCTCCAGCACCACAGCTCAAAAGCATCGATTCTGCGGTGATCTACACTGTGGCTTTTTTCGGCCGGGGGGGGGGTGTTTTTAACAGGGATTTGGGACAATATATTTGGGACTCTCAGAGCCAGTTAATGTAATAATCTGGCATCCCCATCAGGTTATCATTATTCGTCACTGCTAGTAGGCTTGCTCACATGGTTATGGAGAAATAGTATGTACTTAGCCCATGCCATATGAAAAACAATGGGTCTGAACTCACTTTTATATGTTTATAGGGAGGTGGCTTCCTTGAATTTCTTTCAGTCTCAAGTGCTTCTTTGCTTTCTCTTTGTGCTTTCAGTTCCTGGAAGCGTTTTGCAGCTTCTTCAAGTGCTAGGCAGGGGAGAAGAAAGGGAGGAAGGAGTTACTACGCGCAGCTGGCAAAGCAGAAAACCTGAAAAACTGCTACCGTTCAGACTTTATAACACGATTTTAAACAAACACGTAGTTTCTTGGAAGGTCGGTGAAACAAAATCAATTATAGCTGCTTTATCTTCTGTATTTTTTTAAAAAATGATTAGTTTATTAAACTGATTAATTTTACACAAGAGAAGTGAAGAATACTTTTAAAGGGTAAAGCCGTCCTTTTGACTATGAAGCATACAGGGCATCAAGAGGTCTGAGAGATAAATGCCAGATGCTCCCTACCATAGGACTTTTGTACTCAAACAGTTTCAAAAGAGTAATAAACAGAATTACTGTTTATAAACCTGATAAACAGAAAGAAACTTGAATCAAATCGTTTTTAAACTTAAGTGTAAATGCTGCTGCCCTATACTACAACATTTTATTGTTTAATAAAAGTTCAATAAACAATTGTTTATTGTTTAATAAATGTTCTGCTGGCTTGCTATTTAGCAAATGCTTTCAAAACTGTCCCTGCTGATAGTTAAGCATAGAAAACCGAAACATTTTTGTTGGCTTTTGGTGGAAAGAGATTTACACAGGACCCAACACACTATTTTCATGCAATTAAATGGCGATGGAGACATGAAAACATGACGCTTTTCTCACGAAAACCACTAGAAAATTGTGCTCAATTTTACCTTTCTTGAAGGTCTTGTTAATATTAGTTTGGCCCTCTGCAAAGCTTTTGTCTCCTTCAACATAAGGGAATACTCTGCCCTGATGAACCCAATAGTAGTCATGGGAACCAAAGAAAAAGACAGGGAAGTCCCCGATATCATGTTTGAGGCCCTGTATGTTGAGAGGAACAGACCTGGGACTGCAGATCTCAGCCGGCCACCACCTAGAAATAACGGAGAGAAAGGATCGAGGGCTGAATGTAAGATGGAGAACGTTGAAGTCAAGGCACACAAGCTTTTAGCTTTCAAAGCATGGCCATGTTCATGAGCTTCCCGACTTCAGGGCTGCTTCGGTACAGGTAATATCCCTTAGTATATTCTTTAAACATACAGTGGTACCTCAGATAACAACTGCCCCGGATAATGAATAATTCGGATAACAACTGCAAATTTCCAAGTATAGGGCTGCCTCTGATAACGAATTTTCCCTATGGGCTGCCTCGGATAATGAATCGCAATTCCTAGGTATAGGTCTGCCTTGGAGAACAAATTTTCTCTATGGGCTGCCTCGGATAACAAATCTTCCTATGGGCTGCCTCGGATAACGAATTTTCCCTATGGACTGCCTCAGATAATGAATTTCCAGCATGCATCAGTAAAAAAGTTATCCCAGGTGAAATTGCATCTGTACCTTTAAAGTGCACTTTTTAAAGAGTTTTGAGCAAAAAACCAGGTGTCTGTGCCTTTTTCCTAGGCTCCAGAACGGATTAAATGGTTTCCCATTCATTCCTATGGGAAACTGGGTTTCGGATAACAACGCATTTCGGATAACAACTAACCTCGGAGAACGAATTACCGTCGTTATCCGAGGCACCACTGTATATCAATAAAGATCTTGTCACTTGGATCTAACCACCAAGGTTTGCTATTGGACAAGCTCTGTTAATCTGGATAGGCCTGGATAGGGCTCAAGTGGCATCACCTCAAAGAACGTTGCATTCGTACACACTTAGGAGTACACACTCCTAAGTGTGTACAGTAATGCCTTCGTTTATGGGCGCTTTGGTTTAAGAGTGTTTTGCAAGACGAGCAACCACTTCTGATAAAATGTGACTTGACCAATGAGCAATGTCTTGCAATACGAGCACGGGAGCAGGTGATGTGATCGCAAGTGAGCCAATGGTGTCTCTCTCTCTCTCTCTCTCTCTGCCAAGAGCTTGACATCTAAGATTAACCACCCGGCAAACTTCATCTTGCCATGTGTGGACTTCTGGCACAGGAGGAAGTGGAATTTGCCCACAAAAGCCTGTAACGACTTTTTATTTTATTTTTTATCAATGGTCTATAAAAGGTATTGCCTATATAGCCTAGTCCAGGCATGCCCAAAGTCAGACCCAGGGTCCAAATGCAGCCCGTTTACAAATTTCGAGTGGCCCCACGGCCTCTCCTCCTCACCGGCTCAGCCTGTCATGCATCCCCACCAGCTGGTCCTTCCCCATACCGGATGGAGGCATCAGCTTGCAGTTTCATGTTTTGCCCGCCCTCCCTGCCTCCGTCTGTCCTCCCAGCCACCCGCCCAGCCTACCCGTCCCCTGCTCCATTGCTGCAGCATCCTCCCCACCTCCTTGCATGTCCTAGAGGCTTGTCCAAAGTCCAGCCCAGGGGCCAAATGCGGCTGAATGGTCGGCTCACACACACATTTTCACCTCGCCAAATCTGGCCCTCCTTGCAAAAAAAGTTGGACACCCCTGGCCTAGTCTTTCTGGAACAACACTTGGGGTACAAATCTACCAACAACAAAAGCACACACAGGTGTGATCGCAAACAGTAATTTTTCGTTGGATTTAACTTGCCTGTAGTTTCCAAGCTTGACCCAAACAATCTGCTTGTATCGCAGCTTCTTGCCTGCTTTACAGTCATTGCAATTCCAGGAGCCGTTGGGCATCTCTATGTTAAGACACTCCGGATGGAAGGAAGCAGGACACGATTCACAGCACAAAAGCTTTCCACCTTGAAAGAAACAACATTGCTCACTCGATAGTTAAAGGCACCGGGTGGAATACATGCATCTCCACCTCCCATTTCTTTCTTTCTTTTTAAAAGCCTCTCGAAAGACTTGACATTATCCTCTCATACAAGAGAAATAGCCACATTTTAAAGGATCTAGCCCAAGTTACAATGCGGGATTAAAACACGCATTTTTGTTTGTACAAGACTTGAAAGGAAATTCCCAAGCCAAGTAATTCTGCAAATTGATTTCTGTGGTTTTTGGATTTGGAAAGGTAAGTGGGTGAACTGGATCTTCTTTGCCAAAAAAAGTAGCATCTGAAGACAAAAGTATTGCCGGCGTTTCCAAGATAATCGGTGATTATTGCTGATATTTAAGCCGAATGAAGGCCATAAAAATCTGTTTTAAACCTGCATTGGCATGGCCAGATCCCTCAGCAATCAGTTAGTGCATAAAAGCAGCCTATAGGTTGATCAATTATTTTTCTGCTTCAAGAACAATACAATAGGAAAAGATGTCCAAAATTCCCAAATTTTGCTAACTCTTCCAAACAAAGTTTTTCCTGGACACTGTGTGGATTAAGCAGATGCAACCTTTCCTAATCTCTTAAACACAGGGCAGGCTATGGTAAATTGGACTATCCCCTGAGAATACTCTAATCCCTTCCTTCCCATACAGAGCTCACCACGCTGTAGCGTTGTATCTTTACCAATCTCGGTACTACGTATGGTAAGCTTCACGCCAAAATGTGCAGCCAGAGTTAAGAGAGGAGGAATGTTACATCTGCATTGAGGACTTGAGCAAGGGGTCTCACAGCTGTTAAGCAGGAGAATATTTGAGCATAGGGGTTCTTGGTTTATTTTCTTTCAGATATAGCTAGGTCAGGGAGAAAGTGCCTTAGCTGCACTGGATGTAAATGTGTAGGCCATTTAACACCATTTTAAATCCCTTAAAATTTAGACCAAAAAAAAATATCTCGAGCTTTTTTTTTAAAAAAAAAAACACTTTATCCCTAGTCATTTGGTTATTCTTTTTTTTAAAAAAAAAAAGGCTCTCAGAAAATCTTGTCCACCTATAGACTTCCAAAGCTGTAACTGCACCGATTGTAATGGAGCTCAAAAAGGTCGGTTCAAATGACAACAGAATCACTGCTATATTTCCTCTGCTGTGAAACGTCAGAAGGACTACAGGTTCAGATCCCCATTTCCCCCTTCTAAATCCCACCACAGATTCGGAAAGAACGAACGCCACTTCAGAGGAAATACAGCCCGAGTGATTGTGACAATGCCCAAACACAGAAAAATGCTGGAAAAAAAAAGATGTGAAAACCAAAGCAAAAAAGAAAACAGAACCACAGAAAATTTTCAGTGCTAAGCAAAGAAATTTGGCTCTTAGGATGCATTAGTGAGATTTTCTGAAGCTAAGCAGAAAAGAGGGCTCAAAATAATTTCGACTGTTTCATTTCTCCAAGTAGTGTGGAGGCACATCTAAATACATCAACATAGTAAATAACCTAATTTAGGCAGATTAGTAAGGGAGTTCTGCAGACATTTTGAGACCTCAGAAGATATTATATATTTAGTTTCTAAACTCCAAAGACAATAAAACCCTGTCTGGACAAGATTCCAGATGCAGTTGGGGGGGGCAGGTCCATTAAAAGTCTCACCCTATATGCCATCTATATACAAGATCTACATGTATAATAAGGCAGTAGTGAGAAGACAGGCACAACCAGTGATTGCAACAGGCTATAAGTGCTACGCAAAGAGACACTCCAAATCTGAGCTGAACAGTTGCAAAGTGGGTGTTATTTTATTGCGATTAGTTAAATCCAAATGTTGTTATTATGAGCATTGGGGCGAGTTTTAATAATGAAGGAAGAGGTTTTTCTTTTCTTTTCTGAATCTGCAGAGATTTAAATTTGGAACAAGCAACAGCTAACACCACATACAGGTTCCCCAGGTATGGCAACTCTTGGGTATTAATCTAACAGTGTGGAGTGACCAGGTATTCCTTCAAACCTTCCTTCTGATCCACAGCTGTTTCTTGATCTCCGAATAACTAAATTTGCTTTCCGCAGATATGGTTCCTCTGGGGACTCCCATAAAGAGCACAAGGTTCCAAAGAATGGAGGGGGGGAGTTTTAAGGGGGGGATGACAATCAGTCATGTGGAACATGCCCATTCATGAAAATCTATGTTGGGCTGTAATTGGTTGGGGGGAAACCACTAGAAATTTACCAGTTCACCGACCCCAAACTATCTGCCTGCCTAAGGAACCTATCTGCATGGCGCTTGAGTCCTGAAGGGTGGGAGGCTGAATAAGTAATACAACGCTCACCTTCTTTCTATGGAGAAAGTCAGCTAAGAAATGTGCAAGTGTTTAGATGGCAATGGGAAGGCTACAGCTTGGCATTCCCATTTGGGGAAAAAGGGCCATTGGAATCATATAAATCATTTGGTTCTCAACCTGGGAGTCCCCAGATGTTCCTGGACTCCAGCTCCCAGAAGCCTTCACCACTAGCTGAGCTGGCCGGGATTTCTGGGAGATGCAGTCCAGGAACATCTGGGGACCCGCAGGTGGAGAACCGCTGATATAAATCATGGCACCTGCATGGTTGGCTTAGCTGGGCACATCCAGAGAATCCCCACTCAGGCTGCCAAGCAGGACAGTTGAGCCAGTCCACAAGGGGTATTCAACATTTTCCAGTGTGCTTTATAGGTATCATGGTCTAGCACAGTGGATCTCAAGCGGTGGGTCCCCTGATGTTCTTGGACTGCAACTCCCAGAAATCCTGACCAGCTCAGCTAGTTATGAAGACTTCTGGGAATTGCAGTCCAGGAACATCTGGGGACCCACAGGTTGAGAACCACTGGTCTGGCAGAAGAGCTGTTTAGTGAGTTAGGTGTCTGGCTATCGAGTCAGAATTTGGGAGTTTGATTCCCCACTGTGCCTCTCAGGAGAAAGGGCCAGCCTGTATACACAGTCCCAGGGTGTTCCCAGAATAAGGGAAAGGCTACACAACCTCTGCGTACTCTAGACCTAGAAAAACCCCAGAAAGGGTCTCCATATATCAGAATGGACTTGACAGCACAGAATTATTGATAGGCATCATATACATGCAACACAGGCAACGCAACGATACAGCAGGTTCATCACTCCACCGTGTAATTTAAGAAAGCTTATTGGGTTGACTAGTAGACTACAACTTAACGCCTGAATGAAATTTAGTAATTATTTTAAGCCCTTTTGTAAAATAAAAATTAAATTTTAAAAAAAAATTGCCAACATAAAAAATACACACTCACAATAAGAAATGAGTGAAATTTACCAAGCGCAAAAAGAAGGTGCTAGATGAGCATAAAGAACTTGATTTTTTTTAATTAAAAAAAGGCAAAGTAAAAGAAAGGAAAGCAGGAAAAGTGGAAAGAAAATTAAAAAAGAGAAAGAAGCTATTTTGGTTACCTTTCTCACATTTCTTTTTGGAAGCTGACGAAGAAGGAGGAATCATAGGTAATTTCATCAACTCAGCACGATTTGATTCATTCAGTAGGTAGTGGGATTTATTGGCATAAGAACTGAACAAGGGGTCTGAATGATCCTGCACTATCAGCCCTATACGAAACAAACAGAAAGAAATGAGTTGCAATGAAACTACCCATGATTCCATAAGGAGGAAAATAAATTAAAAACCAAACTAAACACCTAGTATGCATATCTTTACTTTGGTTTTTTTTTTAAGTGTAAAAAAAGAAAAAAGAAAAGTTGATGCGATGAAGAAAAAGAAAAAGTGATAGGGAAAAAAAGGTTTCTACGTCTACGGAGAGGTGTTATGAGGAACAAGGTGGCACCCACGCCTAAGTGTAGGAGACAGATGCCAGAGCCAGGTCAAAAGCTGGATTTCACCTGCGCTCTGCTTTAAATCTGCCTCCTTAACAAAAAGGACCTGTGATTCTTTCTCTAAAAACTTTCTTCACCACCATATAGCTAACTGTACAACCTGCCATCTATGGGGTAGGAAGGAGACAAGAAATTTAAACTAGATGCTGTGTAATACATGAGCTATAGAAACGACCCATGCTCACGAGAACTAGATTTTACAATGGGTTGTAATAACAGGACCGCAGTCACATCTCTTGCTGTACAACACAATCTTGAGGTCACAGTACCCTAAATAATGCGATATAAAAAAAGAGAAATCTCAACTTGGAAAGATTGTGGGACCCTTTTGAATTTGCACTCAAAGGGAAAAATCAACATTACTGGACTAAGGCTGTTCCATCTTTATCTGAACAGATCCACCCCATCTATCTCTAGATAGAAGGATAACAGATAGCTGTTTTATCAAGGAGGCGTCATGATAAATGCAAGAAATAGGATAGGAAATTACATTCTTTTGCCAGATTAAGTATTCTTTATTTCTAGCTAACTAGACGGGCTTTGCCTCCATCACCTCCCTGAAACTCTACATTTAGAGTTGACTAGCCAGGATGTTATTCAACCAATCTTCATAATGGGTTGTGATACGAGTGAATTGACATTTTCAACACTCGGGAAAGTGGAAACCTGGTAATTTTGAAAGATTATTACAATTCACATAACATGCAAGACGATCTCCACGTTATTAGGGCCCACACGGCTTTACACCCGGCCTGAGTTCAACAGGTGGTTTTGGGGTATTTTTGGTTGAGTTGGGTTTTTATTCGCTCATGGCTTCAGAGCAATACTGCAAGTTTACATCAAACTACTATGCTTAAAAATATTTGCATTCTGTGTGTGTATGTCTGTTAGATGTCATCTATCTATCTATCTATCTATCTATCTATCTATCTATCTATCTATCATCTATCTATCTTTTACACAGTGCATACAAATGTGAATTGTAAGAATCTGAATTACACACTAGGACCAGGTATTAAGACTTTTTAGGAATTAGATCTGGCAGATGAATAACCCAGAGAAGAAATATAGAAAATCCATTCAAGATGTTGAAAAACTATGCACAGTTTCATTTCTTGCTCCTTCTTCACATAAATACATTGACTGTGGCATGAGATCAATATGGAGAAGTCATCACTGTGATCACTGAGTTCACATGAATGTATTTATGTGAATCGGCAACCATTCTGTAAACGAGAGAAGTGTGTGTGTGTGTGCATAAGTGTGTGAGAGAGTGAAGGATGGGTCAATTTGACCAGCAATTTTATTTTAATCACACTATCAATGGGCTCTTGCAAAGCATGATTGCTGGACCAATTTTGTAAGAGATGGTTCTCCATGTCAGAAGCCATTCTGAGTGTTTTTAGCATGCACTGGCCCTACAATAAGAACTGCTGGCTTCAGTACAGTCAGATGTAAAATAAGAGACGATGTTATTCTGCTTTACAGAATGTGAATTTCACTATGAGAGTTAACCAATCTTGCACACAGCGAGATGACTTACTATGTTGTATAGACTCAAATATTTCCGAGCAAGTGGCCTTGAGCACACTTCTGAGTCACCTGAAGCAAGCATGGCTACCAGCCACGATGGCTACCATCTCCTCCAGGCTGAGGGACATGAGCAGAAGGCTGCCCTTCCACCCACGTCTTGCTTGTGGGCTTCCCATCTGGTTGGCGACACCGAGAACTAAGCGCTGGGCCAGGACTTCCTTCATCTGATCAAGGGGGCTGCAGTTCATGAAACCTCTACCCCCCAGGCATGTCCAAACTTCAGCCCTTCCAGATGTTTTGGACCACAACTCCCACAGTCCTTTGTCGTTGGCAATCTAAGCTTAGGATTCTGGGAGTTGTGGTCCAAAACATCAGGAGGACCAAAGTTTGGACATGCCCGATCTACCCAAAGGCTTTTGTGGACATAATGGATATAATAGAATTTAGGCGCTATGCATTGAAACTTAATTTCCAAACAGAAGTTAGTTAGGGAAATTGATTCTGAAATCCAAACGATTGCATCCCAAAAAGAGGCATCATTCTATTCCCCTCTTTTAAAGGGACAACTTCCTATTTACCAGAGTCAAACTGAAGAAACTTGTTAGAATTCCAAGTACAGCCCTCTTTGTACTGGAGAAGGTGAGGGATTTGTCTGTGAATTTGGCAATATTTTATTTTGACTGGGGAGGGAGTGGCGGCAATGTTTAGCTTTGCTACGTGTGCTACTTTAGGCCTTCAAAGATGGGATAGTCATATAGCCCCTGGTATTAACGTATCGGAACAACCTTTTTTCTTCTAGCAGAGGATTAGCTAATAAGATCTCAAATAGCTTGAGTTGTAAAAGTTAGACTTCAGTGGTCAACCCAAAAGAAAATAAATTCCTTCTACTGCAAACAGTAGAGGCAGTAAAATAAATTTATAACGCCATTCTTTCTAGTAAAGAATTCCTAGTGAAAAAAATCACACTTCCTCTTGTTTGACTTTCCTTAAAGCAGGCCTGGCCCGGGGGCCAAATCCGGCCCGTCAGGCCATTCTGAGTGGCCCGCAGCTGGCTGGCCTGCCCCTCCCTCCCCCTCCTTTGCCCCATTTTTTTCAAACAGGCTCCCTGTGCTTCCTTTGGTCCCCACCTTCCATCCTTCCTCTCTTGGTTTCCACCTCCCTCCCTCCCTCCATCCCTCCCTTGGTCCCCGCCTTCCTTCCTGCAGGTGGGGTTGCAAGGGGTCAGTAGGTGGGGCTTATGGGTCAGTGGGTGGGGCTTGCAGTGGGGTAGTAGGGTCGGGGAGCAACCGGACCCCGACACATTCTCAGCCACCAAATCTGGCCCTCCTTACAAAAAGTTTGGGCACCCCTAACTTAAAGCCTTCCAATAACTATTGCCACACGACCACTCTTACATCTAACAGTGGGCACAATCCTTTGGAGGCCAATGGGCACCACTGTGGTTTCTGAATATCACAGCTCAACAGTGAGTGAGAGACAAATGTACTAGCACAGTGGTTCTCAACCTGTGGGTCCCCAGATATTACTGGACTGCAACTCCCAGAAGTCTCCACCACTCGCTGTACTGGAAGGGATTTCTGGGAGTTGCAGTCCAGGAACATCTGGGGACCCACAGGTTGAGAACCACTCACCAACCACTGTCCTTTTCAAAGATAAATAAAATTCTTGACAAGGTAAGTTGCCCTAGAAAGAGTTGTTATCTGAGTTAAGACAAGCAACTATGTTACTGGGGCACTGTGCAGATTCAAGCATCATCAGAATCAAGACTCATTTGTCACAGTTTGACTCCTAATATATACACAATTCTATCTAGAGGAGAGATCTAATGCTGATGAAGCAAAACTTCACTGGCAGGTATTTCAGTAACTCTACCTGACAACAGAAGTTATCATGGATCTCCGTCTAACACAAGCAGCATTCAAACAACAAGTAGAACCAACCGTACAAGTTATGTTCTTCCTGCCGATGCAATATTGCAACAAAGCCAGTTTTACTATTCCTAATAACTGCATGTTTTCAGTGAAAATTCCAGTGTTACCATCGCTATGTGACCCCTCTCTGCATTAATGGCAAGTGTGCCAATCTACGAATGAAACTGCTGCATAAAATTCTGCAAAATACCCCGAATGGAAGCACATTAGTTTCTATGTAATACAGCTGTGATCCAAACCATTTCCTCCTTGTTTTATAACTTTGGATAAACTCCCATAAGCTTGGATAGCCTTGTGTTCTCTTTACAAAAAATGAACCTTCTTTATATATACCATCGTGTAATTGTAATATAAGAGCAGCTCACACCGTTAAAAACAAAGAAGGCTTTAACTGTTGATGGGTCAGTGGGTTAAGCATCAGGGGGTTAAGCAGAGGTGGGGAAATCATGTCCCCACTGAGCCTCCATGATAAGGGCTTCACTTGATGATCCACCGGGTCTTTTTACTGCTCTGCTGTACTTAGATGATCTACTAGATCCAGACGTCTACTTGGTAGAAGTTTTAAAAGACCTGCAAACGTTACTGGTTTGATCTTCAGCTTCTAGAACACTGACTGAGGTGTTATGGGAGTGTCTACTTCTTTCGGCTTAAAGCATGTGAACGAAATCTAGCCCTCCCAGCTTTTACTGATGCAGCTTTCAGAAGCCAGATAGATTGATAAAAAATCCCTGGATTGAGTAATTGAGTCTATACATTCATCAGGCACTACATGGCACTTATGCTTCCTTAGCAGGACAAACACAACTGCCGTGAACTAACTTTAACATTGACACTTCATATTGCTAGCAAAACCTTTGTTTGTGTCCACCAAGGGATCCCAGCTACCAGCTATTCCCATTTTTTAGCCCTGCCTTCCGTAAATGCTCATGAGACATCTGACCCGAAACTGCAGGTAAGCTACAATGCACTACACAATTTTACATCGTTGCATGCACTCTCTATAGCTAATATTCCTACATTTATGCTGACTAAGATGAATTAACTAGCACAGACGTAGTCCTCTCATTTAAATCAGAAACATTTGAAGGAGTGGCAAAGGATACAGAATCACTGATAAAAATGGATCAGGGATCAGAAATCTCTCTCCGTTAATGCCTGGCGTGAGAGGTAATTCTTTCTTCTATAAACTACTACTTGAGACTTTGACAAGAGAAAAGGATTGATGGTGAAAACGGGCTACCCATCTGCCTGGCTTTAGATGGCCCCATCTGGTTCTCTTGACATGAGTGGAACCTCTTCACCCATGGTGAGAGTGACTCAGAAGTTCCTACCTGCTGTAAGGATCTGGGCAGTCTTAAGGATGGACACCAATAGCCAAAATGCAATGGGGAACCCTAGGAAACCGGACTTAAGAGGAGTTATCTCGAATCGTTAAGGAGCGAGGTTAATTCTTCAAGGGCATAGGGCGTGATCTGTGGGGTATGTGTGTATGTGGGGGGACAGTTCGGATTTTAAACAAAATCAAGGACTGAACACCGACAATATAAACACAGGGAGACAAGAAACAGGGCTCACCTCTTGCACAAACGAAACAAAAGCCTACATTTACAGCTGATGAAGAGTGATTGCTCCTTTTGGAATGGTTACTACAGATGAGAATGTGGGATGACACAAACAAACTTCCCGCAGCGATACAGCCATCTCCCGAGTGATAGGCAATGGGGCATCGCAAACATCTCACCATGCGACCTGTTTCAATATAAAACGCACCATGTGACAGTCCATTGAGAGCACGGTTTCATTTCAGTTTGATACATCGAGCAAAGAACGTCGCAGATCCCTCATCAGCCATGCTGCTTTGGCATCCCGAAGGCCCTTCCCACCCCCCGCGTGAACACTGCAGAAAGGAACAGGCTTGGGATAGTTCTAATGCAGGTATATCCAAACTTCGGCCCTCCAGATGTTTTAGAACACAACGCCCACAGTCCTCCTGAGCCTCGTGGCGCAGTGGTTAAATGCCTGTATTGCAGGTAAAACTGTGCTCACGACCTAGGGTTCAATCCCAGGTAGCAGGCTCAAGGTTCACTCAGCCTTCCATCCTTCTGAGGTCGGTAAAATGAGTACCCAGCTTGCTGGCGAAAGGGGGCAATGTGTAGCCTGCATCCTGTAATCAAACTGTAAACCGCCCAGAGACTACTTGAAGTGGTATGGGGTGGTATATAAACAGAAAACTTTGCTTTGCCATTGGAAATACAGCCTTGGAATTCTGGGAGTTGTGGTCCAAAACATCAGGAGGTCTGAAGTTTGGACATGCCTGTTCTAATGGGTACAGTATCTGGGGCATACTGGGAACTATTACAGGGAGGTGAATGTGTCGTACTTGCAGTCCTTGAGTCTGAAGACATCTCCTGAAAAGGGTGTGGGTAATCCTAGAACCATCGAGTTGGAAGGGGCCTCGAAGGCCACCGAGCCCAAGCCTCCCAGCTCAAGGCAGGAATCCAGAATTAAAGCAGATCTAACCGATGGCTGTCCAATTGTCTTTCCAACGCTTCCAGACTCGGAGTGCTCACTAATGCCTGCTGATTCTCAGAAGGCAAGAAGTGTTTTGTTCCAATGGCTGCATGGGGGGGGGAGCAGAGTCTGCAGCCCTTTCCCCATCCTTGTGACTTGTAAACCACAATTGTTTTAGAAAAACTCATTTGTTATTGATAACAATTGTTTTAGAATAACTCGTTTGTTACTGATAAAAAGACTCGTTTGATTCAGTGACATAGTCTGTGAGCTTCAGATTGGTGGCACACAACTCTAAGAAATGAATAAGAAACCACTTCTGGGTGGCTCTAAACTTGGGACAACTATGTCAGAAGTGACTTAGTGACACACATTCATTCATGAAGGTACGGAATATGCGGAGCAAGGGTCCCAGGCCCCTTGCATTATATTTTAGTTGATTAATCAGGCCTGGCAGTCACTGTAAAAAAAGAAGGGGCTCTTAAAGGGCAAGGCATGATCCTCAAAAGACAGCCGGCTCGTTTTGATGGGATCAAGGAAGAAGCTGCAGCCTGGCTTTTAAGATGCTGGATGCTGGCAAAAGGAACTGTGAGAAAGCGTTGGGTCCGCGCTATTTCTGATAAGAGTGTCTCTTCCACCTGTAGATGAAAACCAAACATCTCTGCTCTTCCCCATCGGGCTTCTCTCTGCCACTACTGCAGGGAGCGCCCCCAGGGGGTTGCATTTGCCTCTTCTTGGCCTGAACTTATTTATTTATTTATTTAAAGAGTATTTTTACCCCGCCTTTCTCCTTGGAAAAGGACCCAAGGTGGCTTATCCCAGTGAAGTTCAAACTGGTTGGCTGCTGCCTTCCCATCCTCTCCTGGCCAACGTTCTTAATGCTTCAGCCTCTTTCTCATCTCTGAGGATGCTAGCCACAGGCTCATGTCCTCTGCAAGAGACTTGGGGAGCCGGTGGCCTTCCAGAGGTGGCTGGACTACAACCCCCAACATCCCTCACCACTGGCCATGCCCACGTGGACAGGCAGGAACTGGAGTGGAACCACTAATTGAGAGCTCTCGCTCTCCCCCCATTTTTCAGCAGGGGGAGGTCACTATCCACACTCATTTGAACAATAACCCATAATTTCCACTTCTGTGGAATGTGCCAATTGTTTTTTCACCCACAAGAGACTCGTAGCCAAGCAAAATACGACGCTGCACATCTTCCTTCCCCTTCCTGCAAGGCAGTGTCCATGCTCAATGCAAGAACTTTAAGGTAACTGAATATAAAATGATACAAGGCCGCTTAAGTTGCCTTTTCAGTGCAGGGCTCTATAGACAGACATACTTTGCTCTCTCTGGAATAAACCAGTAACGGTGGGACCTGAGGTTAGCATGGCATGAGCAGATCAATAGAAAGACAGGCATTTTCCCCCCTATATGCAAGAACGGCAGCATACGGAAGTAACCCTCTATTTGAACGGCTGTGATCCAAATCAATTCAGAGTAGCTTCAAACATACATTTATTGTACAAAGGTCTGTGTTTTCTCTATTCCTCTACTCCACCCCACTGGCCCTCTACGTTACGCTGTACTGCAATGATTTCAGAACCAGCTTTTTTAAAAAAAGCAGTCTGTCGAAAAAGAGTGTACTTACACTACAAAGCTCTACTCTCCCTAGCACAGATTTAGCCTGTGGAATGCTAGAAGAATACGTAGTTTGTTGAGATGCTCCAAATTCTCTGCTAGAGATCTAGCATCTCGAGTCCACAGATGGATGCTACAGCGCACAGCAGGCAGATCCCAGGACTGCCTGCGACTGAGCTGGAGCAGTTCCAGTGGTATCCAAGTGTTTTAACTCTGAATTCTAGATGTATTCTAGAGGTTAATTCGCTGTCTGATCCTGGTCACGCATCCCCACCTCACGAGGCACCTTTCGTTTCAGATCCCTGGCAATCAGGGCTTGTTCCCAGAGAGCTGAGAGAGTGCAGGACATTCATCAAGCCAAAGTGCTGACAATGGGGAAGCCTCATACCTGGGTCCCTTTCCCAGAATTATTAGGGTTGCTTTGGGGCGATCCCCTCTGACTGCAGCTGGAAACAGAGAAGTCTGAGTGACACTACTTCAGGCACGTCCGAACTTCGGCCCTCCAGATGTTTTGGACCACCACTCCCACAGTCCTTGATCACTGGCAATCTAAGCTTAGAATTCTGGGAGTGGTGGTCCAAAACATCAGGAAGGCCAAAGTTTGGACATGCCTGCACTACTTGCACTGGGCCCCTGCTACTGAGAGCTACCATTCCAGCATCAAGCTAGCAGATGCTGCGGGAACGGCAAGCCCTTTGCGGACCTCGTGTGGGCTGTTTTAAAGCTCCAGGCACGCTCTTCTCCGAACTTACCTTTGCTCGCTTTGTGAATATCCTTGTCGACGGAGCAGGTGGTGCAGCTGTGCTGGGGGCAACGGAGCCCTCGGGACTCAAAGATAGCAGTGGGGAACTTGCGGGCACAGGCCTCGTGGTAAAATTTGCCGCAGGCGTTGACCGAGCAGCGTTTGACATCTTTGCCCGGAAGCTTGCAGGAGAAGCACGTGTGCTGCCCTGTCATGATAATAATAACAACAATAATTAAAAGGTGAGACTGAACGTCAAGGACGCAATGCAGAACAAAACTGAAGGGGGGAAGGAGAGGTGGTTGCCGTTCCAGGTTGCTGTTTACCGTTTTTGCATTCCAGGCAAACAAACTTTCCTTCTGGCTGTGCGCTCAGTCCTAGGCATTCTGTATGGAAGACTCTATAGCACTCGCCTTCACAGGAAACCAGAGAGTCACCAGAGCTTTCGCAAATCTTTAAAAAAATAAATAAATAAGGAAGTTGAGAGAAGAAAACAAAAACCAGAATCTCTGGATTTTTTTTTATAAATTGTATCACTTTTAAAAGGGAATACTAGAATATTGTTTTTATACAATCTTAGAAGGCTGATCATTGATGCGATACAATGATATTGCTACAATAATTCTACTCTTTATTTCAGGACTGATGGAACCACGACTGAGGACGAGGGGGATTTTGATCCATGAAAGCTCACATAGAAACACATTTTAGCAGCATTTCCCCCTTTTGTTCACCTTCCCCTCCCCCAACCCCCGGCTCCTGCTTTCCCTTCAATTTTGTCAACATGTTTAAATACTTGGGTTGCTCTGAAATGCAGTCACCAAATACATATTAATAAAACACTTATAAAAAGGGGGTATGACTTTTTAACAGTACTGTACATCCATCCCATGTTGATCAAGCGGCCATGACTTGGTCACTTGGTCATAAGAAAAACGTAGCAAGGAGAGCTGTTCAGAGCCATCCTGCAGACTAGGTCAACAGGCCAATCGCTCATGACTTGCAGGCTGTAACTCTTTCAGAACATCCTGCCTATCCTTTTCCCTCCTAAATATCCAAGCCTTGTGGCAACTACTGCTATCCCAGCACTGACATAAGAACCTAAGAACAGCCTTGCTGGAACATGGCACAGCCCATCCAGTCCAGCATTCTGTCTCACACAATGGCATATCATCTGATCTCTTTCTGCCTTTCCAACGGGAGCTGCCAAACCAGCTTTATATCTACTTAATAGTCGTGATTTTCTGCAACAGCCTAAGTAGACCTGGGCTTTGGTCCCTGACCCAGGCCCCAAATGGCTCTGCACATCTGATCTATTTGGCTGATTCTATTCACCTGACAAACAGTGTCCCTCTTACTTATCCCAGAACCTCTTCTTGATAAGCTGGAGTCCACAGACTGTACATCAGAAGCATCAGCATCGGCTGCAGCCGAAGGGCTGTCCGACTGTTTCCCAAAGCTACCCTGAAAGAGAAAATCCGTAAACATATTTATGTACTGCCAGCTTTGAAAAAGGCCAACGGCAACCAAGGCTCAAAGCAGGCATCATTGACTAGGAAAGGAAGCCTTGGCTGCCTGAGATGAATTGAATTTTCCAAGCAACCTTCTAGTTTCCATTTTAGGTCAATTCCATAAAATATGTTCTCCTGGTTCCAGATGTTTTTTAGAAATCAGTACATTGTGCAAGAGAAGGTCCCGGCAACAAGGAGACTCAAAAGGCAACTTCCAGCTTCCTGTATCTCACAGTGGCCCCACCAAATGTGTCTGGGAGCTTTAATGTAATATTTGTCTATTAATGCTGTAAGATGTCCCTCAATTCCCTGTTCTCAAACTTGAGTAGGTTTTAATTGTACTAGACTGTATACAGTATTGTCCCTCATCACTGTAAGCCACCTTGGGTTCTTTTCCAAGGAGAAAGGTGGGGTTAAAAATACTCTAAATAAAAAAATAAAAAAATAAATTAAAAGCTGTACCCATTGAAAAAAAAGGCCAACTTACCTGAAGATCATTAAGTCCCCTGGAATCAGAATCAGATGTATCTCTGTATGCTGAGCTAGTCAGGTCCACATCTGTTGAGGCACGACTCCTCTTCTTTAGAGGCTTACAAGAATCTGAAATCTCACTGGCACCTTTCAATACAACATCTTGGCATTAATCTTAACATATTTATCGCTGAAGGAAAGATGAAGGTGGATAGGACAGGAGTAGATGCAGCAAACGGCAAAACCTTAGGCTCAGCTAAAAGGTTTTAGAACTGCCAGCAGATCCACAGTCGTCAGCAAGGTGTAGTTTTTCCCATTGTTGAAAATATGGCTTAGCTCCTGGGTGGGTGACCTGTGGTATTTATTTTAGCTCCCCAAGGCAACCATGCAGTTCCCACAATGAGAAAGAAAAGATGACTGGATGAAGTATGATGATGGGACACCACCCCTATGTTGCCTTTGGTACACATGCACTGCAGATTATAGAAGACAGCAGTTGCTGGGAAGTCTCTAGGGGCACATTTACACAAGATGAAGGACATACCTTTCTGTAATCCAGTCTTGACCGCCGTCTGCGGGACAGTTTCTACCTGTTTGGACAAGAAAACAAGTAGTTAAGAGAAGAATTTCCTGTTCCCTAATATAAAGGAGGAAATGAAATTTCAATGCAAGCAATTAACATAAAGGGAACTCCTGGTGTCAGCCTGCTCCTCCACCCCACCCCACCCCCGACTAAATGATTTGTTCCCCCCCCCCCGACAAGCTTCATTGAAGCTGAACCAGGTGTTGACTTCATGTCATTCCCTTTGCATACAAAGTGAGGGAGAAGGCTTTGGTCCAAGAAGCAGACCGGGGGGTGGGGGGCTTTTAGCAGCTACGCCCTACAGAGAAACCTCGCCAACAGCTAAGGGGCAGAAAGAGAAGGAAGACACTCAAGTTCCACGCGACAACTTACTGCCCCCCCCCCCCGATTTTAAAAGTGCTTGAGCTTCGGAGGCCATGGACGGTTCCTCTGTATAGAGTACTGCAAAGGCAGGCAGGAGGGACCGGGAGGCAGAGAAAACCCCCATTGCAGGCCTCTATACAGCGGGAAACTCCACCGTTGGTGCCGTGCTCAGAGAGACCCGTTGGTGACCTTGCGGAAACACTTCGTGGCCCTCGTGGTCAGTGTCTCGGATCCTACATGGGAAGGAGGCTTCTGGCCAGAGTACACCCGAGTTGTGAATTTTGACCGTTGCAAGCAGCTTCTTGGCTAAGATCTTGCTTTTAAGCTAAAAACCGTTAATTTGAAATCTATCTATCTATCTATCTATCTATCTATCTATATATATAAGAAAATTCTCCACGGCATGGTTACATAGGCATGTAAGAAACACGTCTCATAGATATTTATTAAGGATTATTCTATAATTTTTAAAAAATATTTTATTTCATTATACAGTGGATAAAAACATACAATAGACGGAACTGTATAGGTTACAATTGGTAATACAAATATAAAATCTAGACAATCACTTGTATTTGGCTACCACTTACTGCAACAGAATTTACGGTAACATCGTGCCTCTCATTTGGTAATTTAAATTCCAGTTATGATTTTAAAACCGAAGGACGCAGAGTAAATTTGGAAATTTGCTAAAACAAAGCTCAACGCTAGGAAACATAGATGGCTGCAGAAGGCTAAAATATCAGTATGCCTTTCTGAACATATAACATACGCAAGCTTATGCATTACAGTGCATCTCTGATGATTAAGCTTTCCCGCGAAATATGGTTTCTGAAGAAACTTAAGTACAATATACTATGGTTGTTTTAATTCGCCTACATAGTATAAAGCAAGCAAGACTACTTGAGAAAGGGTGACGTGTGTCTCTTTGAACCACGGTTAATTAAAACTATCTAGATTACTACATAATGTGTCGTTAGAAGGGAAAATGTCAACAACACCAACCGATTTTTAAAATATAGCTAATTGTGTGTGCTGCTTTCAAAGATCTTAGGGGGGAAATGTTGTGTTGACGTCTGCTCCTTTAACACCACCCTTGTGGAACCCAAACAAAGAAGTACAGTGCAGGGGCAGCAGTGCAAGAGCTGAATGTTACTTCATCAGGACAAATCTTTTGAGGGAAGAGTGACGATCGACTTTCAGCTTTGAAACAAGGCATCCCCTGCAGCACCCTTAAGGTTTATGAGGAGAGTCGGCTCCATTCTGAAGGAACTAAACCAGGGGTGTCCAAACTTTTTGCAAAGAGGGCCAGATCTGGTGAAGTGAAAATGTGTGGGGGCCGACCATTCAGCCACATTTGGCCCCCGGGCCGGACTTTGGACAAGTATCTATAAAATGCAAGGAGGCAGGGAGGATGCTGCAGCAACAGAACTGGGGGTGGGTAGGC
>JAHTLZ010000327.1:18696110-18737487 GCA_023846285.1 Phrynocephalus versicolor
ACAGAAGGAGGCAGGGAGGGCAGGCAAACCATAAAACTGCAAGCTAACGCCTCCATCTGGTATGGGGAGGGGCCAGCTGGCAGGGATGCGTGACAGGCTGAGTCAGCAGGGAAAGAGGCCGTGGGGCACTCAAAATTTGAAAATGGGCTGCATTTGGCCTCCGGGCCTGACTTTGGACATGCCTGAACTAAACTCTTCCAGTACCGGTTGTGTCTTGAAACAAGTGTGCTAGGGAATATTTACTATTATGCAGTGCCTAGGCTACAAGACGAATCCCATTTACGTCTATGTCGAGAACCTAGCGGAACTGCTGAAAGAAGAGAAACCATGGCGACAACCTTTTGGAAACCTAGGAGATCCAAAGATGGCATGGGTGGCACCCCCACGCAGCCTGCCCATTCTGCTTCCTTGTTTGCAACTGGGTGCTCCAAAAAAGCTGCACCTGCTGTTCTAAGACATGTGCTCAAAAGGTCTTTTCCCGCCACTGGCCACTAAAGGCTTCCTGCCTTCCAGGTCCCCGAGATTATGAGTCAATGCTGAAGAGCAACCAACAAATTCCATCTAACTTTTTGTTTTGGAGAGCGCAAAAGCCAAGCTGAAGCGCAGTTACAAACCAGCAGCTGAACCAAGGGGAAGACAAGGAGGAGGCCAACGGCAAGTCCGGAGAAAACAATGAAACGTAAAATAACCGTTCTGCTCGTATCAGAAATAGCAAAAAAAAAGTAAAATAAAATAAAGGCATTAGCTTCGCGAGGAGGATTTTGTGCAACTGTGTTCCCACTGATCCAAAGATGACTGGCGCTGTAAGGTGATCCCAGTTAACAATGTTGACTGAGCCAACCCAAGGAGAAAAATGGAGGGGGTGGGTGGGCAGGGAGAAAAATATATATAAATTTGATATATTTTATACTGACGCCTTATATATATATATATATATATATATAAGGCATTAATATAAAAGCGACAACAAATATGAATACAGCATATTTTAACTCTTGACATGGAGGACGCCAACCTGCTCCTTTTTGATCTTCTTCTTTGGCACAACTTCCGTGGATTTCTCAGACTCTGAGCGTGTTCGTATTGATCTTCTCTGTTGCTTCTTTTCTACCGAACCTGAGGGAATAGAAGGGTTTCCATTACAGGTGTCTCTCTTTCCCTCTCTCTCCCTCCCTCCCTCCTTCTCTCTATCTCTCCTCAATGAGGAACAACGTGCAACCGCCAAGTCCTTATTTCTCTATACCCTCCAAGTACAGAGACTTTTACTGGCCAGTGGGTTTTCTGGCTGCAGGCAATGCATTTCAGGGCTTCAGGGCAAGTTCCCAGCTCTAATACAAAGTCGAAGGCGAGAATTCAAACTGTTAAGTAGGGACGGTTATTCACAGTCAAAAGTCCACGTTTCAAACTCCATCCCTCTTGCTGTTTTGGAACACAACTCCCAAAATACCAAGCCTGTATTTCCAATGGCAAAGGACTGTGGGAGTTGTGGTCCAAAACATCTGGAGGGCCGAAGGTTGGACATGCCTGCATAACGCAACCACATTTGGTCAACACTCTGACTGCTCGTAGAAGTCATCCTTTTTTCACAATTAAGGTGCTGCAAATTTTGCTCTACTGTCCAAGAAATTTTGAAATGACCCCAGGGGGCTATAAGTAGATAAGTGCATACTTGGGGTGTTCCCACTGACTTCAGTGAAGTGTCTAGGTCAAGTCTTCTGCAAATGATTCAAGACGTATTCTATCGCTCAGAATGTGTTTATATAAGACCTGATTACAATCAGACGCATGTCATCAACAAATGCAGAGGATGTGGCATTAGACATGACCGTACTTGAGTACGAGGAGGTTTGAGGGGGTTCTTCCGTTTGTAAAAAGGTCAGCTTGTCTGTCATTAAAGTAGAAACTATTTCCTCCTCCGGCTGGGTGTGCATTTAGAAACACTGACTGTTCTCTGTTCTCAAAGGCCACCAGCAGCAAACGCTTGAGTTCTGCATACATGTGGTCCAACCCCTCCCCCCCCGATCCTCAACACTTAACAGGTTTAAAAGCTCCCTGGAGGAAGGGAATATCTATCCTAGAATTATACAGTGGTACCTTGTATAAAGGAATTAATTCGTTCCAAATGAAATTATGTTAAGCAAATTTTCCTTTATATAAATTCCCATTAGGAATGCATTGAAAATGGAGTAATCCCGTTTTTATGTTGTACGGATTTCCCCCATAGGTGATGTTAAGCAAATTTCCCCAATTTCCGGAATTTTTTTTATGTTGTACAGATTTTATGTTACACAAACTGTTTGTTATACAAGGGTCCACTGTACTATACAGAGGCTGTGGGTCCACTTCTGTATAAAACAGTTCCTTATGGCTATTTCCAGAGCTTTCGAAGTATTGATTAAGGCATTCAAAACCCAAAGCACGTTCTAAAAATGAAAACATCTTCTCCGCTTCCTTTCCCTGGGCCAGGATGAAAGTGGCAACGCAAAACCAAAGCAACCTTCTCTCTATCGTAATATGATTCTACCTTCCACCTCCAAAGGTAGCTCACAAAGGGGATTTCAAAACAAAAAACACAAAAACTAGGAGGTATAGATTACGCCCATTTAACTTAGAAATATGTCTGAATTAAGTAGCTGCTGTCATGTAGGGTTTCACCATTATCCCTCCAGATTAGAGATGGGCACGAAACGAAGAATTTTTCGTTTCCGTTTCCGTTTTTTCGTTTCGTTACGTAACGAAACGACAAACGTATTTTGTCTCTAAAATGAAACGAAACGAACAGAAACACCGGAAATTTTGTTGTGCGTTTCATTTTCGTTATTGCAATATGAGTGAATTGCTTAAAATCCTAAAAAAAAAATCACAAAAAATTGAAATAAATGGTAACAAAATGGTAACAAAATGAACGAAAACGAAAACAATTTTTTTGCAAAAAATCATGAAAAATGGAAACGAAACGAAATGGACCCTCCAAATGACAAACGAAATGCCATTTTTTAAATTCGTGCCCATCTCTACTCCAGATGGTGAGGAAGCGGGGGGAAGGGGGGGCCACTCAAGAGGATTTTAAAAAACTTAGAGCTATATTCCTGTGGAACGTTTTCAAGACCCAGAATATTAACGCCCTGTGACATCTGAAAAGCCAAAGAAAGGAAATTTAGTGGTGTCCGGACGGTACTGCACACCGATTGTTTTGATTTGGCTGACCCCAGTTCAAATCCCCATGGAGGGATGAAATTCAGAGGTGGCTGAGGTCACTCAGTATCTTCACAACCAAATCTGTCACGAGAAAAACAATAGCATTTTGTTCTTCCTTTTATTAAATTAAAATGTTGCAATCATTATACAGGGTTTTTTTTTAACCAGAAGGGGGCTACTTCAACATCATTAACTCAGCTATTTGCTAGATCTTCCTTTGTACACATGGTCTAAACGGCATGCACAGAAATACCGTATTGGTTGAATTTCTCCACAGTCACAGAACATTTTTCTTATACCCAAATAGCCCCATTTTACTGGGCTGCCACTCCCAGAAGCACTGCACTGTCTGGCAAAATGAGCCACAGGTATAACAGAGTATACGTCCAATATCTCACATTGTGTGCTTTTTATCTGGACCGAACTCAGGAATTGCAAACTTTACCTACTTGCCAACCCAGATGATGTTTCCGGAGAAGGTGACCTTTGCGAAGAGGCCTTCTCATTTCGCTGGTTTGAAACGGAAATGAGTTTGTCATGCCCCTTGATGATTATTTCTGGTTTGCTTCCTAAACCCTGTTAACAGGTTTAAAAAAAGGGGTGGGGTGGGGGTGGGGAAGGACAGAGTCAAGTAATTATTGGATTAGTTTTTGCTACCATTTCTATGAAAACAGCACTTTCAGAGCAGAGAAAACATAAAGACACATCAGCGTGCAGATCTACACAACCTTTGGCTTAAACAGAATACGCCCCAAGTATGAGGACAATCCTCCATGCTTGGTGGTGGTGGTGGTGGTGGGAATAAAGGGAATTTTTTACTAGGTCTAGAGATGTACATGCATTTTCTAGAACATAGATTCCCAACTCTGGGAAACCCAGGCGTGTTTCGGCTGCAGCTCCCAGAAGTAGAGATGGGCACAAACTGCTAGTTCGGTGGTTCGTTAACTGGCCAAGATGTTTGGCATTTCCCAACCCCATCAACTCCAATGGGTGCCCATTCAGAGGCAGCGCATAAGAAGAACCTAAGAAGAGCCCTGCTGGACCAGGCCAAAGGCCCATCTAATCCAGCTTCCTGTATCTCACAGTGGCCCCACCAGATGCGTCTGGGAGCGCACAAGACTAGGTATCTGTCTCCTGATGTCACTCCCCTGCATCTGGCCCTTGAAGTATCCTGGTTTCTCCATCATGGCTTGTAACCTGTGATGGACTTCTCCTCCAGGAATCTGTCCAATCCCCTTTTGAAGGCATCCAGGCCAGAGGCCATCACCACACCTTGGCTTCTCTACCCTACCTCCTTTGGGTGCTGCCTCTGAGCGGCCGCCTACCAGAGGTGGTGATGCTGGGAACTGCCAAACACCTGTCTGGTAAAAAAACAAACAAACACCAATCTGGCATGAACCACCAAAGTGGCTGTTCATATCCATCTCTACCCAGAAGCCTTCACCACCAGCTGTGGTGCCCAGGGCCTCTGGGAGCTGCAGTCCAAGAATACCTGGGTGAACCAAAGTTGGGAACCACTGATCTAGAGGAATGGTAAAGGTGGGGAAGATGTCAAGAATTGCTTATTTCCCCCATACAGCAGCCATTTTATCTGTATGCCACGTCTCTTGACCATAGTTTAATTAATCATGGCCATGGAAGCTTGTGCTGGTTATGGAATACTACTGGCCTGACATACCATTGATGTTGAAAATACTGCTAGGGAGGCCAACTCAACTAATTTTAAGCGAGACACCTGATCTACTTGGCAAGATCTGGAAGTGTGGGTATCAAAAGAATGATTTAAGGATTAGCTATTTCAAATGGTAAATAACCAAACAAAAGCAAAAAAAAGTTCAGCTTATATATCGCCGCATAACACTTCAAGCACTCTCTGGGCAATTTAAAATTTAATTATGTGGGCTACAAACTGCCCCCCTCCCCAGCAGGCTGGGTACCCATTTTACCGACCTCGGAAGGATAGAAGGCTATCAATCATGAGCCAGCGACCTGGGATTGAACCCCAGGCCATGAGCATAGTTCTAGCTGCAGTATGGTCATTTAACCACTGTTCCATGAGGCTCCTAAAAAACATTGATTTTTTTTAAAAAATATACCTTATCTGTAAAATTACCTTGGAATGTTGTTCTAAAAATCAAGCCTTTGCATCTGTGTTGAAAACATTCAAGGTTTTAAGAATCGGCATGTGTGAGCCTTTATAGAGAAAACCGTGCTCCCAATAACAGTCTTACTAACTGGTGATTTAAATAATGATCGCTTTGATTTAAACCACACCCACCTGACTGAAAGTATGGGTAGCTGGGGGGGTTGAACAGAGACCGGAACGAGAGTGAGTGACCAAGATGCACTAGGGATCTTCTATACACACACCACCTTCCAAACTCGGATTTTCTTTCCTCTTGTCTTCCCACTGCAGCTATGGATGGTGCCACCAGAGAAGGTACGCCTACCTGAAACTGTGTTCCTTTGAGTCCTCTGTGGCACTGACACATCTGGCATGTTCTGCAGCATGTCCCAGAACCTCCCAAAGCCAACTAAGAGTCTTGCCCAAAAAGGGATGGAAACAGCGAAATAGCGGTAGGATGGGATGGAAATGGCGTCCTTTTCAATATCTTGAGTAGAAGAAACCCTTGATGGAGGTCTATGGTCTTTATAGCAATTTGGCACGGGAGGGTGATGATATTTGCTTGAAGGCCACTTGAAGGTTATGACACCCGATTTTTTGACACTATCTCTGGGGGGGGGGGAGTCATGGTATGTGGTTTTTCTGAATAGGTGGTGTATTTTATGATAGTGAGGAGCTGGAACCTGTGCTTTATTGTGCAACAGTGCTTGAGAAAGCTGGCAAGACAGGGTCCATTCTCTCTCTCTCTCTCTGTGTGTGTGTGTGTGTCTATGTCTGTGTGGTGCTGGTGATGCATGCATCCAAGGATGAGAGGTGCCAAAATACACTTTCTTTTTCAAAGGAAGGATGCGTACTTTTTATCTTCTTTAGAACTGGTGTGTGGAGTAGAACTGTGAAGAATATTGTCTGGAGGATCTGAAACATGTGTTTGTATAGGGTCTTCAGTAGGGTTACTACTAAGGGTTGGTCTAATGCAGTGGTTCTCAACCTGTGGGTCCCCAGATGTTCCTGGACTGCAACTCCCAGAAGTCGTCATCACTAGCTAAGCTGGGAGTTGCAGTCCAGGGACATCTGGGGACCCACAGGTTGAGAACCGCTGGTTTAATACAACCATTCACAATGGGGGGGGGCATATGGCCCCCTAAAGGGCCCTGGCTCTTTAGGAGCAGGGCATAGAATCATCTGTTTGTGTCGTATCCTTGTCCACACACAGCTTTGTTTGATAGGGCCCCTGGAACCTAAGAAGAGCTCATAAAAGGGCTGTAGTCAAAAAAAAGTTGAGTATGGCTGGTCTAATAATATACTGTTGCCTGGATTGGGTGAAGGTGGGGGTCTTCAGGCATGTCCAAACTTTGGCCCTCCAGATGTTTTGGACCACAGCTCCCACAGTCCTTTGCCACTGGAAATACAGGCTTGGAATTTTGGGAGTTGTGGTCCAAAACATCAAGAGGGCCGAAGTTTAGACATGCTTGGTCTAGGTATTCATGCCAAGATGTTTTACCCTGGTGAGAAGTTTATCATTGTGCTTGAGATTCTCCTCTTTCAGCTGAACTAACCTTGTTCAGTAAAAGTGAAGCCTTCAACACTAAACTTCACATCTGGGAGGAGTCCAGATGAATGCAGCAAACCAAGCCAGGGGCGACTCCCTCCCAGGGGAACAGCTGATATGCCCCCATCCCATATGGACCAACGCAGAGTGACACGGCTACAGACAAGCAAAGACTCATGTTAACAGCACTGAGCTTTCAGGCCATTTTATCCATCCAAGCAGTGTGGTTGATTACAGAGCCTTGCGAAAAAACCCATTACTATGGGGTTTGTGTAAGGTGTTTGAATGTGGGTCTTTCCTTGCACCCGGCTTAGATGGTGCGTCTATCTAGATGTGGGAAGAAATGATGGTGGAATCTCCCATTGTGGTCTAATAGGTAGAAAAGCAGAAGCCATTCTCAGAAGCAGGTCTGTGAAAGAAGGAGACTCCTCAGTAGGAGAGGATAGGTGTGTTTCAGCAAATGGAAGCATCTGGTGTTGTTAACTCCATTAGTTCAGAGGAGGAGGAGATGGAGGAGATGGATTTATTATTTTGATGTGATGAAGTAATAGCAGTTTCTGTTGCTCAAATCATGGTACAGGTAGAATAAAACAGCCGGCACCAGGGAAACAGGGTCTTGGCCACTAACCAGATGGGCTCCCAACCGTGATGCAACCACACTTGGTAGCAAGTACCTTCACAGTACTAAGGGGAGTAGGCATGCTGGTTTTTCTCTGGAGAAGCCCAGCCACAGTACTGACATCTGTGGCAACAAAGGGACTGGTGAGCTTCCTGGAACACAGGTCTTGGCTGTGATCTGTGGGAGTAAGAAAGCAATGGAGAATACTCCCTGTATGAGATTCTGAACAGTCTGCTCGAGGCCACTTGATAGGAGACGTCAGTCATTTCTGCTTCAGACATTGAGGCTTGCTGTGTTGGCTGGTAGGTCAGGAGAGCCGAAGCAGAGAGGCAGCCCCTGAAGAAATCAATGGCATCGCTGAGGGCAAGACTGAAGTCACTGGAGGCTAAAGGGGGTGTATTCTTTGGTCTCTTCTCTTTTTTCTTATTATCCTCTACACCAGTGGTTCTCAACCGATGGGTTCCCAGAGGGTTCCTAGACTGCAACTCCCAGAAGTCTTCATCACTAGCTGAGCTGGCAAGGATTTCTGGGAGTTGCAGTCTAGGAACATCTGGGGACCCATAGGTGGAGAACCACTGCTCTCCACCCTGACAATCTGTGGGTCTCTGAAGGTTTCACTGGTGTCTCCTGTTCATTGTTGGTGTGGGTGCTGCTGCTGCTGCTGCTGCTCCTCCTCCTTCTTCTTTTTGATCATTACCACTGGTTTGAAATGGCCTTGGAAGAGAGTGCCTTTTCCCAAAGGGATTCTCTGCAACAGGCATCACAGTATTTCTGTTCTGGGGTGTAAATGCAAAGCAGAGCTTCCATGGTTAAGTGTCATGCCCCCCCCTCTCCCCAAGGCTCAGGAAGCATTTGAGTGCCTGTCGATGAGGGATATCTTGGCCTGCAGTGGGTACATTTTTTTAAACAATGGGGAAGGAGAAACATGGCATCCAATGGGAGAAAATGACTCTCTTTTTTCCCTTTTGAAGGAAATCAGCAAGAGAGAAGAAAGAGGAACATGGGAGATATGAGGCTGTGTACAAATAAATGGTCATTGAGAGCTTCTGAAACCTGTGCTGAGAGGCCTCGGGGAAGCACCATGATGAGCATGCATGACGGGTACAGCAGCGGGAGCTCCCGCCCAAACCTGATTGATTAGCTTTGGAAGATTCTGGAACATGCTGGAAGATTCTGGAAGCATGTCCCACGCGTGTGAGTCCACAAACAAAGGAGTGTACATAACTGACAGTTATGTAGTCCCTTTTTTTCTGTAGTGGAGAACTTCATGAGAAGCTGGACCACTGAATACAGCAGAAGCTCGACCAGAACTACACCACAGGTTTGTAGCCAGTGTGCCAACAGACTTGGGAGCTGAGGAGGAGCCCCACTTGGGATTTTTACATGTCCTAAACATATATGCGAATTTGTCACAGACCACTGCATGTAGGGAAAGGATGTGCACGTGCTAGTGTGAAATACAGCAGGGAGTGAGAAGTACACATGTGGTAGCATGCACACATCTGTGTGCATATGCCATGTCTCTCTTCTCCCTCTTCCAAGTCTCTACTTATTGCGTCTGCTTCTGCCCCTCACATCTGTATATGCACTTTATTCACCCCTACAAGCATCTCCCCCTCCCCCCCCGCGCACAAAATAAAAATATAAAGCAACAAATTTTAAAAAAGAATTGGTCATTTCCACTGGGAGCAGAAGATCCAAACTGCCCAGCATCTTATAAGGTTGTTAGCATTATTTGAACTGAGCTCAGCAGCAGGTGGCTGACTGCAGAGAGCCCTGCTATATACAGGGAATCAGAGCTACTACCTGCAACCTGAAGTGGTTCCATCCAGGCTAGAGATGTAAAATTTCCAGAAGCACATTTTTCTATGTTTCTCCCAATTTGTTTTTAATGATTGCAAACATTCTGGGAAGACACTCTTCTCCCTCTCACAAAATACCAAAACTAGGGGACATCCACTCAAACAGTGGGTTGGGAGAGTGAGAACAGACAAAAGAAAATATTTTTTTACCCAGCGTGTTGTTAGTCTGTGGAACTCCCTACCAAAAGAGGTGGTGATGGCATCTATTATTTATTATTATTCTATATTTTAAATAGAATTTGAAAAGTTTCTTTATTATTTCTCTCCACCTTGTGATAATTTTCTATTACTTCTTAATTTTTTACATCTGTTCTTATTTTGAATTGCTAAATGATTTTGATTTTTCTTTTTTGTGCTGAACTTTCCTATAGTTGCATTACAGAAACTACTCTGAACTACCTGAGCCCTGCAAATAAATCTGTAACAAAACTGGGACACTCGCCTACAAAAAAAATCAGATTCCTTTCCGTTTCAGCCAATGCTTGACAGATGCTTTAGCAGTTTCAAACACTTCAAACGTTTGTATCAGAGATGACACGGAGAGATTTTAATCCATAAGAAAAGCTGCCTGCTAACTTCTCTAGATGCTGCTCACAAACTCAGAACAGTTGCCAGCCAGGGCATTTGGTTTCACTAAACATCATTTGGAGAGTACAGGAGGAGGTTTTTCAAGGCGTTTTGAGGACAAAAGAGTCTGAAAGAAACATTTTACACACCATGCAACATATACCTTCTGAAACAGACGAAGCAGACAGGATCACAGCTCCGATTCTACACATGCTTGCTTGCAAAACGGTCTCACTGAACTCAGTGGGACTTACTTCGGAGTAGATTATGCACAGCAAACCTCCTAATTCATTGCACACGTAACTGCTCTTTTATAGAAACTTATGTGTCTTTACCTTGGTAGAGTAAACAAACTGATCAATGAACTTTCCATTCCCGGCTGCATTCTGGAGAGCAAACACTTGTTCAATTTTAACAACCGGAGACATATTACACTTCTGAAGGTCCAAGGTTCCCTGGTGCAAGGTGATGGAGGCGGGTAAGGATTTTCTGGCTGCTGCCGTCTTCCATGGTATTTTCACGGGCGGCGGCGGCGGCGGCGGCGGCTCTTCTTCGGCGTTTGACTGCCTTCTCTGACTGTGCCTTCGCCCCTCGGCACTGGATGGAGAAGGGGCTGCGGACACCTCGCTGGCCGGTTCTGGCTGGTGGCTTGGTGACGGTTTCGATCGCCGAGTCTTTTTAGGCTCTGCCTTGGGCACAGCAGTCCTCTTGGCCTTCGGCAAAGCCTCCTCGGGCTCCTTGTCCACGTAGATGAAGGTGTATTGTTCTATCCTCTCTTCCCGAGACATTTTCAATGCCTTCTCCGCATGGGCGATGCCAATGTCCCACTGGGCACGCTCTCTTTGTGGCCTCGGTTTGCGGATCTGAGGGACAAACATAAGAACGTAAGAAGAGCCCATCTAGTCCAGCTTCCTGTATCTCACAGTGGACCCACCGGATGCGTCCGGGAGTGCACGAGACTAGATCTCTGTCTCCTGATCCCACTCCCCTGCATCTGGCCCTTGAAGGACCCCGGTTTTAAGCCTGGAGATGACACATCTCCATCATGGTTTGCAACCTGGGATGGACTTTTCCTCCAGGAAAAGTCCATCACAGGAAAACGAGACAGGTTTGTGACAGCAGCTTACTTCCACGTGTCAAGTATGCCCGATCAATAAAAAATGGTTGGCCACCAGCACCATTTTAAAGCATGCCTCTCTTCTGAACAAAGCACATCATATCACAAGGCCTGTACTTCTCAGGGCTGCCAGTAGAGCAAGAGTTTTTCTTTCTTTTTGCATGTTCAAGAACATTTATTAAATATATTCTGCTCATTAGTGTACTGCAAATTGTTTATATGCAGTCAAATCATTTCTAATACAGTGGACTCTCATATAACAAGCAGTTTGTTTAACAGAAAATCCACTTAAAGGAAAAAATTTCCAGAGATAGGGGGAAATTCCTTAACAGAATTGCCTATGGGGCGAATCCATACAACAGAAAAACGGTCACAGTTAGGGATTAATCTGTTTTCAATGCATTCCTATGGAAAATTTGTACAAAGGAAAATCTGCTTAACAGAATTTCATTTGGAACAAATTAATTCCTTTATACAAGGTACAACTAAAGATTTCACTTTATAGCATATCACCCACACAGATTATCAACCCCTCCACCCTTACCTCCCCCCATAAACCCCCCCTATGAATTAACGACCTCTGAAGTTATATCATTCACATACTTTTTTGTAAGTTATCTATTTTTTTTATTTTTTTCATTTTCTGTATTCTTTTGCTGCCTTAACTCCCACCTTTTTCTGTTGTTACAAATGATGAAAAAATGCAAGAGTATTTGTTGAGGAAACACAGAAAACATTAAAAAGAAAAAGGTCAACAAAATTCAGAAGACATCATGGACTGATGTCGGGGCATACAAAATATATCAGATACTGCCAGCATCTTTTACCAAGTGGCATATATTTTTCCGATCCCCAAATCTCTATTATTCCCTGTATTCATCAACAATCTTAAATATTGGAATAATCACACTGTGTCTTTGGATATCATCTGGTTGGAAACTCATCAACAGGTTATAATGGATAAACACCGCAATGTTTATTACGACGAAAACGTGCCTGCACGTGGTACAAACGGCTTCTGTAAGCCCAAGAGTTCTTCCTCACCCAATTATTTTAGGTGACGCACGGGTTGTGCATTGTTATTTCTAAACATATATACAAGTTCAAAAAACCTAATACCAACAAAGTTAATGTTAAATTAAATAAATCGTATTGCGGACGGCCTTTATCACATAAAGAGGCCTATATTTTGTTTGCCTTGAGGGCAAGAGGCATTATGAACCTACCCGGCAATTAAGATCTAGCCAGGGAGCCCTCCTGAAAGAGCCATCCCTCAAAGAGATGAAAGGGGTGGCTTGTAGGAACAGGGCCTTTACGGCAGCTGCCCCCAGATTGTGGAATGCCCTCCCAAGCGAGACCCGCCTGGCGCCAAGTAAAAACATTCCTGTTCCAGAAGTCTTTTAACTGATTTATTGTGGGTCCTGATGGCAATTTTAGTGTTGTATTTTAATATATTGTATTTATTGTATTTAAATGTTTCATTGTGTTAATTTTATTGCAATTTGATGTTTTAATTATCTGAATTGTTTACTTTGATTGTGAGCCGCCCAGAGACCTTTGGGTAGTGGGCGGCACACAAGCTACATAAGTAAGTAAGTAAGTAAGTAAGTAAGTAAGTAAGTAAGTAAGTAAGTAAGTAAGTAAGTAAGTAAGTAAGTAAGTAAGTAAGTAAGTAAGTAAGTAAATAAAATGGCACAGTGTGCTCCTTTTCCTAAGAGGAATCTACCTGTTAGTCATTCCAACAAGATATCAATCCATGTAACTTAACCAACACAACAGCCCATTACACCGTTTAAACACTTACATTCTTCCCCTGCACTGGCTCAAGCGTATGGCATCATTTTCAGAGCGTACGTACCTTCTGTTTTTCAGACTGATTGGCTTGCTTAGCCGCCTCGGCCACCAGCTCATCGTACTGTTTGCGTCCTTTGTACTCTCGCACCCGCTTCTCGTGCACCCATGCCCTCTCGGGCTGGTTGCTAAAGAACTGAACGTGGTATTCTCGCGCACCTGAAAAGGGAATCATCATCCCATTACGAAATCCGTCCCATGTAAACCTCTTTTGCTTTCTGGAATTCACACACACACACGCACCCCAAGGTATTTTCTACGGCAGCGGCAAAATTCAAAATGTGCTATTTTAATTTTTAACTGCAAATGAAACCACGGATCTAGCCATGTGGACCCTGCTGGAAAACGGGACAGGCCATTTTCCATGCAGTCTCTTGCGCATGGCCGAAGGAGGGGACTAGGGAAGGCTGTATGTTGCAGTACACTGTGCTGAGACTTGTCTAATGCCTCCCTTCAGTCTCATAAAGCTCTTGATTCGATCACTTTGCTCCTTTTTTAGCTCAGGGTTAGAAGTTGAGATGCATTTGGGAGGTTCAAGACCGAACATGAACGAGACGAAGGCTTCCAAATCATTGCAATGGGGCAGTTGCCTATTTCCCCTCTGAGGTTTAAGGGAACATTAGGATTGTTTTTGCTGGGTCAAGTGACATAGAAGGTTAAATTGCAAATTAATAGCATTAATCCACAGCTCTGGGCAATCTAAGCAGCAAGAGAGAGGACTGCCAAGATAGAAGCATGGCCAAGAGGAAAAGAGCTCTATCTCCTCTATTCCCTTGTAAAAAGCTTCTAACAAAAATAACCTTTCAGCGCTTTTGAAAGAAAAAATTCAAGGGCATCAACAGGCAACAGATGATATTCCTCAGTAATTTTTAGAAGACCACTTGAGTAACACCAGCAATGAGTCTTTGCCAAATACACCTTATGAAGTGGGCTACGGTTTGGAAAAACGCATTAGACTTATTGGTGTCACAAAATTATTTGCAACACACATAAAAATCACCCCTTCTGAAATTTAAGGGAGGAAATGGCTCACATGTAATAAATATATTTAGCAAACACTATGTCTTCACATCATCTCTCCCAGGTCTAACTAGATACAATACAAACCCAACTTACAGAGTTGCAGGAAGAAAGGTAAACATTTTTTCTGGGGCAGAAAAGGAAATTTCTGGTTACAAATGGAAATCTGTAATACACCCAGTACTGAAATATTTTTTAAGTTTGGCAGCCTCTGCCCTGCAGGCGATATCTAGCCCAACAGACCAATTCACCAGGCCCACAGAAGACCCCCCCCCCCAAAAAAAAGCTCTTCCCCTAAGAAGGGACACCAAATGAACTAAGAGTGTTGAGATCATTACTTAGTTGGCTTCCTAAATGCGAAAGGAAAGAAGGGAAGGGAAGCCGTTCACAACAGCCAAAAAAAAGTCATCAGGAGAGGCAGATGGAAACCCCGCTCAATTACTACGTACCTCTTGTATTAATTTTGGTATGAACCTCTAGCTGCGGGTCACTTGAAACCATGCAGGGCCACCAGGGGTAAGTCCCCACTTTGGACCAGACGAGATCTCCCACTTCAAACTTGCTTTCGCTCGCAACCGGAGTTGGGAGAGGAGACGCCTCTTGGGCCGGCTAGAAGAAGAACGAGACAATACTGCTAGTAAGTTCAAAACGAAAGGTATTCCATGAGAAGACAGCAAGCAAATGCCGGGATCTTTTCAGACCCTCTTGCATTCATTTTCTCAATGCGCATGCTACCTAAAACTTCTTCTGTGGAGCTTCTTTCCTCCTCCATTCTGGAACTGTTTAATCCAACAGTGAGACGCATCAGTAAAAAAATATTTCCTAAAACAACTTTTAAAAGGCACTCCAATTCACTGGCCAACCTTTTTAATAAAACAAGATCATAACCATCAATTATTCCTGAAAGAAAAGCAAATATACCCTTTAAAAACTGAACATTACTGCAGCTTTTAAAACTACCATCAACATGTACTCCAAACGGACATCCTGATGCACCTTTCTGGTACTTAAGTTTTTTCCAGAGGTGATCAGGTATGACTCTGTTAAAACTAAAGGAGATACTTGTCTTTGCATGGAAAGTAGACAGTGAAGGACCCGGGTGTACTAGAATAACCTCCACCTGCCCTGCCCTATGGTGACCTTCATCCTTGGCTGATATTTCTAGGGTTGCTGAGGTCGTTTTCTTCCTTCATGATGATTATTTTTAGGAGAAAACAGAGGAGACAACTTGCCTTCGTTTTCAATAGCTATGGTTCCCTGCGTCGTCACCTGAGTTCCCCAGAAATAGGATATAATATATACATTTTCTAAACAACAACAACAAAGCTGCAAACAAAACCACTTGCCTTCTTTTCCTCTTACCATACGAACTTTGAATGTGCTTTCTTTCCTAAGTATAAAGTGCATTCTGGTCACCATTCCAATATTCAAGGGTTGGAATCACCTGTTCCTTTAGGTGCTGCTTGATGCAGCTGGCTCTATTAACAGTTTCTATAGGCAACGAGAACAGGGAAGCTTCTCCTCAACTGTAACAATATGGGGGCTACATAAGCCTCGCACGTGACTGCTCTCTGGACTTCTTGCTGCATTCTACGCTGCTCTGGATGCCTCTGACAACACCAAGATTCTGCTCAGATGCTATTTCACATTCACACCTGTAACGGAACGCAAAGCTAGGCTATGAATATTTATGAAGTGGAATCTGATGTACCAATCAAACAGTCTGTAGGCAGGGCTAAAGAGTATATAAACTAGTGCGTATAGAAATGACAGTTGGAGAGGCCCTGGACAGGGACTGGATAGGAATTGTTTAGGGAATAAATGAATAAGAAAATGAACATATAACTGTTTTTGTGTTTAAACTTAAAGAAAAGCAAAAGGCTCAAGTGAATAAATAGCATGCTGTGAATATTCTTTTATTTTGTAACTTAAATCAACAACAGTAGGACCCCGATATCCACTGATTCATTATCCACGGTTGGCAGAGGGAGAAAAAATAAATAATTCAGCAGCCACAAAGCAAGCTATTGTCAGAAACAGCAGCTGCAAAGCAAGCTACTGTCACAAAACAGCAGTTTTGGGGATTTTTTAGATGTTCTCTCTTATCCATGGTTTTCATTATCCACGGGATGGTCTGGAACCAATCCCCAATGGATACCGGGGTCCTCCTGTACAGGGTTATTTTGAAACGTTAAAGCAGGTGTCCGTCTCTGTTTATTTAGTAGTTAAGGCATAATTGCTTTGGAAATGGTGGCAGCAGAAAAGGAACCAGGTCACATCATAGGTAAAATAAGTGAAAGGAATTTCTAAAATCTAGGTTCATCACAACACCTAATCAACTTTCTACAGTGGGAAATCTTAGACCATGCATGTCTAAACTTTGGCCCTCCAGATGTTTTGGACCGCAACTCACACAATCCTTTGCCACTGGCAATCTAAGCTTAGAATTCTGGGAGTTGTGGTCCAAAAGATCAGGAGGGCCGAAGTTTGGACATGCCTGTCTTAGGCTCTCACAATTGTTCACCATCCATTCTGGTGGCCAAACCTCCCATTCTGAGACAAACCGATTTCAACAAGATGACATTTTAGAGACGGAAGCTCTTGAGTATTGACATGTACTAACCGGGGTTTCTTCCGGCACTACCGGTTCTTCCCTTGGTTTTTCTGGCGGTGCGCTAAGCCTCTCATTGGGTTTCTGTGAAAGAAATGATAAGGGGGAAGTGAAATAAAAATGAAGAAAAGAAGAAGAAACAGAAACAGAGAAGAAACAAATCAGAAGAGCCTGAGTCACACACTCAATACTGCTGCCTCAGTATATTTTAGTGCTCTGCTAGAATTCAGTTTAACCCTCTGCATACTTCACTGTGCCATACATTCACATTTACAGTACAGAGGCCAAGAAGCTATAGAAGAGAAAAGCGAAGGTCGTTAAAAAGGGTAAGCAAGTCATAGTTCTGAGTGGGTATATTCAGGCTTGCTTACATTCAAACACAAACATACACCAACCTTAGAATCATAGAATCATAGAGTTGGAAGAGACCTCAAGGGCCATCTAGTCCAACCCCCTGCCACACAGGAACTCCATCGCAATATTTACGACAGTTGGCCATCCAGCCTCTGCTTAAAAACCTCCAAAGAAGGAGACTCCACCCTCCTTTGGGGCAGTATATTCCACTGCCGAACAGCTCTAACTGTCATGAAGTTCTTCCTGATGTTCAAATGGAATCTCTTTTCCTGCAGTTTGAAACCATTGCCCTGGCTCCTAGTCTCTGAAGCCATGGAAAACAAACCTGTTCCCTCTTCAATATGACATCCTTTCAAATATTTAAACATAGCTATCATATCCCCCCTCAGCATTATTTTAGAGAGGCTAAACATTCCCAGTTCCCTAAGCCGTTCCTCATAAGACATTTCCTCCAGACCCTTGGTCGCCCTCCTCTGCACCCGCTCGAGGTTGTCAACATTCTTTTTAAACTGAGGTGCACAGAACTGGACACAGTACTCCAAGTGGGGTCTGACCAGAGCAGAATCTCTTCACATCCACACAGATTGATGGGCTATTTTGCTGGTGACATGAAACAACACAGGAGGCATTAGTAGTGTGCAGATGAGGGCCACCATTTCTAAAGTCAAATTTTCCCATGGCAGTTATCTTGCAAACTAAATATTGCCAGTTTCACTTAGCTTTAAATTGACTCAGTCATCAGAATAACACAGCTCACTATAAATCAAGTTTAAGATCGCCACAGATTTTCGAACTTTCTTAAGATTGAACAAATACAACATATTGGATCCAGGCATGTCCATATACTTCAGCCCATAAAAACCAACTGGCAAGTTACTCATGGCTAGCTTTAAGCTCTTTGATTTCAGTGGGCCTACTGTAAACACGGTGAAACCTAGAATAAAGCCGATTACATGAACTATGGAAGCATTCCTTGAAGCAAACGATAACCATTGTGCCTTGGTATATTATCATTAGCAACCAGGCTAGTCAGCTAGCTAGGGAGAAGAGCACAGATGAAGATTTTGTTATGACAGTTTTTGCCATGACCTCTCTTTCAGCTTTCAGTTCCATTTGACCACAGCCCAGAGAAGGTTTGAAGCACCTCTATGCGACAGACCCAGTTAAGTTCCACTTGCCAGCCTTTATAAACCCTCAGACATCAAAACAAGGTCACTCCTCCTGGTTCTTTGCTGTTCTGGGTGGCTCTTTATTTATTTTTAATTTATTTATGAGTATTTTTACCCCGCCTTTCTCCTTGGAAAAGGACCCAAGGCGGCTTACAGTAATGAGGGGCAATATACTGTCCAGTACAATTAAGACATATTCAAGTTTAAGAGCAGGGAAATGAGGGGTATCTTACAGCACTGGAAGACAACATTAAAGCTAAAAGAGAACGCAAGCAGTTAAGAAAAGAGTATAAATACCATGTAATCATGCACAGTAGACCATCTAAAAGTTATGAGGGATGGGATCTAACAACTGATAACATAGTGTCAATGGCTATGCACTGAGGCAGTGCGTGCGTGTCTGGATAGTAGATGAGTCCTGCATGAGCCAGAGGACTCTCAATTTCTGGGACGCCATGAAGTGTCAGGCAAGTCTTCTCTGCTTCCCCCACACAAGGAAAGCAGGGGGTCACCTCGAAGGGCTAGGAGATGGTGGCCTGCCTCTCCCTTGCCTTCCCCGACCCTCCTCTGCAAGGGAAAGGCAAAGAAGAATGAAACCGTCCTGAGCAAGGCAACCCATCGAACTTAACTGTATAAACTATGAATAAGAGGCAATAAAGGCTAATTGAATTTAATGATAGTGGGAAAGGAGAAGTATACTGCAAGCTTTTCCGAGCCAATATTTCAGGCAGATTTTCCTTCTCTCTATCTTTGATTTCTCTGTATCCTTGATTTCAAATTGCCCAACCTGGATCTGTGCTTCAGAAATCAAATGCTGACAAGAATACTAGGATGTCTCAACAAACCAAATACAGTGGACCCTCGTATAACAAATGGTTTGTATAACATAAAATCTGTACAACATAAAAAATTCCGGAGATAGGGGAAATTTGCTTTACAGAATTGCCTATGGGGTGAATCCGTACCACATAAAAATGGTCGCGATTAGTGATTGATCTGTTTTCAATGCATTCCTATGGGAAATTTGTATAAGGGAAAATTTGCTTAACATAATTTCATTTGGAATTAATTCCTTTATACAAGGTACCACTGTAGTTAAGTGTCTAAGATTTCAATTCTCCAGGAAGTAAGTTTCAGGAATGCAGTGGAAACTTCAGTAAATATGCATTGAAACGTTTCCCATGAAAGTCTCTGGCTCCCTACTAAATCTCTCTTCCCTTTATATTGCCCCTTGACCCTGATACCGGCGTTTAAAAATTATTATTTTATTTGTTTAAACATGTACCACACCCATTTAGTGGTCAGGCCACTACTCTGGCTCACTAATCAGGACATGCAGGTTACAGGAAGCCAGGTGTTGGCTGAATATCAGGAAAAACTTCCCGTTAAAGCAGTACAAGATTGAAATCAGTTGCCTGAGGAGGTGGCGAACCCTCCAAGGCTGGAGGCACTCAACGAAAACTGGACAACTTTCTGTCAGATCTGCTTGGATTTTGGATTCCTGCCTTGAACAGGGGGCTGAATTGGATGCCCTTATAGCTCTCTTATAGCAAGTGGAAGTGAAAGCTGGACTATAAAGAAGGCTGGTTGCTGCAGAATCGATGCTTTTGAGCTGTGGCGCTAGAGGAGAGTCTTGAGAGTCCCCTGGACTGCAAGGAGATCAAACCTCTCCATCCTGAAAGAAATCAACCCCGAATGTTCACTGGAAGGACAGATTTTGAAGCTGAGGCTCCAGTACTTTGGCCATCTCATGAGGAGAGAGGACTCCTTGGAAAAGTCCCTGACGTTGAGAAAGATGGAAGGCAAAAGGAAAAGGGGATGGCAGAGAATGAGATGGTTGAACGGTGTCATCGATGCAACCAATATGGATTTGACCAAACTCCGGGAGGCAGTGGAGGATAGGAAGGCCTGGCGAGCTCTGGTCCATGGGGTCATGAAGAGTCGGACACGACTTAACGACTGAACGACAACAATAGCTCTCTTCCAAATCAATAACTCAATGATTATTTTAATAATTGTTATAGTACAGAAGATTATAGCCACTATATGTTGCACATAAGTCAGAAATCCATAACACATATGGCCACTCAATGCTGTGAGTATATGCTTATGTATATACATTATAATCTTTTCACAGTATTCAGTGATACTTTCTTTCATTTACTTATCACGATAATCAAGCATGACAAACCAACTTGTATTTCCCGTGACAAGCCAGAAAACCAACAGTTTACTGTCAATTTCTCAGACTCCTAGATTATTTTGACATGCTAGGATTCTCACGGACCTTTATTTCAACTTTAAAGTTTTTTTCTTTTAAAAAAAGGACAGAAAGACTGTATCTTATTTTCCATCCCAGTAAAATGATATGTAAGAGAATGCTTACATCTGCTGAAGACTCAGGGTTTTTTGGGATGGCTGGTTGGTGTGAGAAAAAAAAAACTTCCACCACGCCTCTAAAGGTACCAAAACATGATAGCTATCATTTCACACAGCAGCAATAAATGTCACTGAAAGCTAAATTTTGTCCATCAATAGTACATTTTAACTTTGGCAGAATCTCAAGACTCTGAGAGATTCTTGTGATAAGCTGCACACTTGACTGTTAAACCAAAATCTGGATTTCTTTGGCAATCCATCAGGATAATATTTAATTTAAAACAACAGATTCATATTAGTAGGTACTTAATTGTTGTGTCTGATTAGTTTGGCAATCTGCTAGCATATTAGAAACAGAGCAAAAACAAACACAGACACAAAAAATACATAAGTTGCAGAAACAACTACCTTGTAATAAATGTAAAGAAAATGATGAAATCATTGCTTGACTTACATTTTGCTCCTCCGGCTCTAGTTTTGGGATTTTATGTGACTTGCGCTCTTCTGAATGGGAAGAGTCGTGTTTGCTACTCTTTTTCCTTTTCTCTTTTCTTCCTTCATGTTTTGACTTTGCGTATTCGTTCGCTTGTACTTCATTTAAAAGGTCCCCACACAGAGACGACTCAAACAGTTCCCTGCCGTTCTGGATAGTTTTGGTTATTTTTAATTTGATTTCTGGTGAGCCAGTCTTCTTTGGAATCACTGTCTGAGACACGGAAGGAGGCGGAGGCTGCGGAGGGGATGGTTTTTCCGGAAGGTCATGGGGCCTTAGGTTTGAGTTCTCCATTTGATAATACTCGGGCGGACTAAAGTTTCTGACGGTGCCAAAGCCGTTGGCCGAGCCATTGGGATACTGGCTGTAGGACTGGTATTTGGCTTGGGGTTCGTACATGCTGATTGGTGGGAATCCATTAATGAGGGGCGGGAGGTCCTCCGTGGTTGGCGTGGGATACTGGAAGCCTTGCTGCAAAGCCAGGGCTGCTTCGTAGGGTGTCTGCCGACCATCTTCGGTGATGTCGCTGCTGCCATCAAAAGCATCCTCCTGGCGGTTGTTCGCCGAGTCAATGAGTTGAGGTGGTTGCTGAATTGTGTTTCCCATGATCCCTTGCATGAAAGAGAAGGAGAAATCCATTGTTCTGCTCCAGCATCCTTAGCTTTCCCTTTTTCTCATAGGGCCTAAAGGGAAAACAAAAAGAGAGAGAGAGAGAGAGAGAGAGGGAGGGAAGGTGAAACAATCTATCAAAGCTGTTTGGTAAAGTTTAGCAAACCAAGGCAAATGCTTGGGACATAGTTTTCAAAGAATTCCTCCCTCCACTAAGGAAAAGGACTGTGGGCAGTTCAGAGTCTTCACACGGGGTTATCTGCTGCATATTTTTGTTCTGCACCTTCAAGCTGGAACTGAGTTGCAGTGACCCAAATAATTTTCAAGATAAGCGAGATATTAAAGGGGAGGTTTTACCAGTTCCAAACACACAAGAAATTTCCATGGCTGAATGAGGACTTATACCCAGGCCTCCTGAATCCGAATCCGTCATTCTATCCGGTACACTGCACTGGGTATCTCAGTGTGGCATTTATCTTAACACATTACAGCCCACTTCACAATCCATGCATGAAGTCCTATGTTTGGCTGGCATATTATATGCATCATGGACTCTCTCACAAAAATGTAGAGTAAACAGATGGTGATGAAATGCAAGCATACACCCTGACATGCCTAGGAATATCATACAGCAAACCTCTTGCATTTCGACCATGCCGCTTACAGTTTTCCTCCTGATCTTTCACCCAGTCGCCCAACAAAAGTGTCACAAAACAATGGTGGCAACAGAGCAACCCTGTGGATTTTTGCTGGGAGAAATACTAGGTCAACAGCCCAATTGATTAGGAGGTATCCACCCATGAACTGTTTCCAGGCTGATCCCGACTGTCACCCCCTGAGATTTTTCTGTGCAAGAATACATCATAAACACTTTGCAGCATAGCTGAGAGAAACTAGGTTACCATGTACAGCTTATATTTTGCTCCAAAAACCGAGTCCTTAAAGCATAGCGAGCTGAGAAATCTCTTGCAAAACTGGAAAATTAAAACACAGTCTTCCCATCCCTGCAACAGCAATGGAGCTATAGTAACTAGGTAAATTCTATGCGGGGGTGGAAGGAAGGTGGGTGTCCTCTAACTTTTACTTGGACCCTAACTCCAACTGGTGAGGGACATAATGGTTCAGCAGGCTGGGGCGCTGAAAGTTCTGGCCGCAAAGACAGCCGCTCGGCGGTTCGAATCCCAGGTGCCACGCAGCAGAGTGAGCTCCTGCTGTTAACCCCCAGCTCCTACCAACCTAGCCGTTCAAAAGCATGTAAATGCAACTAGATAAATGGGTCCTGCCATAAAAAGCGGGAAGGGATACAGTGTTCCGTGCCCAGAAATGCGTTCAGCCATGCCGGCCACGTTACCATGGACTTGCACAACACTGGCTCTTTGGCTTGATAACAGAGATGAGCACCACCCCTAGAGTTGGACACAACTAGCACACATGTGCAGGGGAAACCTTTTACATCCAACTGCATCTAGGGAGACATAATGCAACCTGTTCTACCTCTTTCTATTAGACGAAGACTATTAAAACAATCTCTATTATACGATTTCCCCCTTCTCTTTCTGGGAGATTAAGCTCTGATCAGGCGATTAAGTCCTGAGCAGTAACGAAATCAGAGTTAAGACCCCACGTCTAAGGTTCCCTCATGATCTCTCTCTTTCAAGAAACCTTTACCTGAGCATGAGCAGGTGTGTATCATTTCAAAAGGCCACTAAAGGAAATTAAAATTAAAGATTTTCTCAGGGAGCGTGAAAAGGAACTTGTCTAAAGGAATTAATGTCTTGTTGATGAAGACGTTACAAAATTCAAGTCATACAGAAATGTCTTTCTAAAAAAAATTGTTTCTTGTATCCACTGGAATCTTTTTGTGGCATATTTGGCCTTCCGTAAGTCCAAACAGTTTTCACTGCATCATGGGTATTAAATCAAGTTGTTGTTGATGATGATGTTTTGTTCTTATTGTTATCACCACCACCAACACCAACACCAAAATTAAAATAATAGTAAAAAAAAACATGTCCAATACAATAAATACTTTATCTAATATTCCAAGTCTTGCTTCGTAACTGGCATTATAATCCAGCACCTTGCAATGCTAAAATCATGTTCAGTACCTATTACTAAGAATACCTCATTATTAAAGACTGAAAGGCTGACTCCTGCAGATGCAACACCACTCTCTGTCCACATCACACATACAATAAGCTGCATGTTCAATCAGCTACATCTCTGACTAAAAGGTGTCTGTTTGATAATCTCTCGAGTTTTATCATGTCCATTTCATCTGGCATTAAAGACGACAAGATTTGAAGGCAGACACGTTTCTGAAGCAATATTAAGTAAGGCTCACACTGCTTTTCTTTTTTTAAAAAATGGTGCGCAGAAAGAAAACCGTTCTGTCATTCAGCAGACCAGCACAGAAAAATCTGCCAATACGAAAGAGACGCTGGTCCTACATCGGGCACTCCACAAATAAGCTAAATCCAATTTGAAGCACTCAATATTCAAGACTGCTTTCTGTAGGTTGGTCCAAAGAAGTGCCTTCTTTATTTGCCGGTCTCAGCCATGTTTTAGACCTAGGTGGTGGCGTGGGAGTTTGAAGATTCAATTCTTTTGGAAAGCTGCTTCAATTTTGTTTTCAGGTCCTGGTTTAAAGAACACCGATCGGAACAGATACGCCTGAGAACCCCATTTATCCAAAGCTAAGCCCCCAAGAATTTCTGTACACCAGAATTAACACGGAGGAAGAAGCAGAAGAGGGTAAGATGCTTTCCTCCATTTTCAGGGCCGTTCTATTACCCAAGAGAAAAAGGTGTGCGAGGAGGAAAATGATTCCCAACAGCACTCAAGCCAGCTGAAGCCACTGCTGCCGACAGCTTGCGTTTCCTCTGGAAAAACAGCCCAAGCAGAGCAGCCGAAGAGGGGGAGTTGCGAGGCTCCTGGTCAGACATTCCTGTTCAAAGGGAACAAAGGGAAGGAGGAGGGAGGGAATTCCTGAATGCAAATCTCATCTTGTCTGTGCTTCCCGAAAGCCATTCCCTGTTCACCGACTCCATTTCCCAGGATATTCTGGCGGAAAAGATGAGGGGGGAAATGTACACTTCGACACCACACAACGCACCAGAAAACTATTCTTCCTGTACGATGGAGACTCCAAAAAGGAATGGAGATTCACCCAACGAAAAGGACAGTGGACCCTTATATAACAAACGGTTTGTATAACATAACATTTGTACAACATAAAAAATTCTGGAGAGAGGGGAAATCTGCTTAACAGAATCGCCTATGGGGCAAATCCGTACAACATAAAAATGGGATCACTCTGTTTTCAATGCATTCCCACGGGAAATTTGTATAAAGGAAAATTTGCTTAACATAATTTCATTTGGAACAAATTAACTCCTTTATACAAGGTACCACTGTAATACTGTATCGGGCCAAGCACTACATTACAAAAGTATCTTACAGCTTGAAATTGAACTAGGCCACCTTCTTTCCTTCACTTTACAGTGGTACCCCGACTTAAGAGCAGCTCGACGTAAGAGCAATTCGACTTAAGAGCGGAAAACTGTTGGCATTTTAACTGCCGCCTTACAAATTTTAGATATGGTCATTTCGACTTATAATTTTTTTTCATTTTCATTTTTAAACTTATTTTTTCAGTTTTTCACACGGATACCCCAACTTAAGAGTAGTTCGACTTAAGAGCATGCATTCAGAATGGATTAAATTTGTATGTGGTGGTACCACTGTATTTCTGCTGGCTAAGATGTGAAGCCACTTCCAGGCCGAGCGACATAAACAACCACAGCTTCCATGTCCAAGGATAAAAGGCAGGATCTACTGCACTTTAAGTTAATAAACAATCACCAGGCTAGTAAACAATCCCGGTGTGTCACCCTGTTGCATGTCCACTCAGAAAACCACAGGAAACCAATGCTTCTCCAAGGACTCCGGTTTTAGGACTCGAAGGCTGGACAGGTCTTGACTTTAAAGTTTAAGATGCCATACCTGTTGATACCCCAGATTACGAGACACCCGAGAGACCCCTTTCGATCTGGGGAATCTCTTAGGAGCCTTGGGACCGGGGGAGGGGGGTAGAGGAAGACTTTACACACCCACCCAAACCTCCAGTGGTTGTGTGTGTGTTTGTGGGAGTTTATTTTTCAGATATTAAAGACATCTTCCCCACAGGCCAAAGCTCACAAAGGTGTCTCTAGGCTAAAAAGGAATTCCTAGGGAGCTTTTGGAATCTGGAAGACGGGGAACAGTAAATTTTAAATTAAACATAAATGTCTATGGTTGGTGAAATAAGATTCTACGTGCCTACAGGGTAACACCACAGGATTTGTGCCTAAATATAAAGCATTTTGGTACATGAAATTCTTAGACAATTTCTTGCAGGGTGGATGGGATTTAAATCACAATTTAAATTTTAAAAATTGGGATTTTTTTAAAATTTAAATTAAAAACTGTTTTTGTTATTTTTATCTACCCTGATTTCTTAAACATGGAAGCAGGAGACATTCTGATGTGTTTTTTTTTCACAAAGAAAAAATGAACTAAAAACATCACATTACTGAAATCAAAGTATAGTGGTACCGACTTAAGAGCAGCTCGACTGAAGAGCAATTCAACTTTAGAGGAGAAAAATGTTGGCATGTTAACTGCTGCCTTACAAATTTTAGATATGGTCTGCTCGACTTAACAAATATTTTTTTTCATTTTTAACTTATTTTTTCAATTTTTAGATAGGTACCCTGACTTAAGAGTAGTTTGACTTAAGAGTATGCATTCGGAACAAATTAAATTCGTAAGTCGAGGTACCACTGTACTTACTGATACAATGTATAGGTTTAAGATTTTTAAAATAAACAAACTCTTGTGGCAACTTTGAAACTAACCAGTTTCATCTGGCATGACTTTTTATGGGCACAGCCCACTCCTCCAAATGCACAGACTATAGTACTCTAAAACCAGAGGTTTAAAGGCATATTGGTTATGAATATGGAAGTGGAACAGAATCAAAGAGGATAAGAAAACAAGTGTGTTATTAATATTGGCTTAAAAAAGAGAAAAGAGTTAGCGCTCAGAGGAGAACCCTTTGTCGTTCTTTACTTTTTTCCAGCTCTTAGATTCAGCCATGATTTCTTTTGTTTTCTGATTTATATAGGACACAACTGTGAATACTTAATTAAAAATACTTTTAGCTCACCTTTCTGCTTAAAAAAAAACCCAAGGCGGCTTACATGATTAAAAGATAACATTTGAAAGTTAAAAACAGTATGAACACAAACAAATGTTTAAAAAGACTCAACCGGATATCACACAAAAATGTGGAAGATTCAGTGTGGGGAAGCTTTTAATAATCATTGTTGGTGAAGATTGACAGCCTGGACTTTTTAAGGTAAACCCCCCCCCCAAAGTTCCCAAAACGAGAGTACTGTACACTTCTGCTCTAGTTGGATGGGTAAACACTCCTGACCAAGCACAGACAAGATGAGATTTGGTGACTGAATCACCAAAAATATAGTCACTGGGGAAACCCTGAGTAAGCTGTCTCTTTCCCCAGGATTTCCTGTAGCTTTCGTAACACATTGCCCAAAGCTGCTTTGCATATATGCAGGGCTGTGGAGTCAGGAGTTGGAACATTTATCTACCGACTCCACAGCCCTGCATATATGGCAAGTTTTGCTCTCTCACAGGTAGTAGGAACTCAATAGCATCCAATTAGACCCCACTAGAAAGGAAGACATGCCTCAAAATACAATCAAATGATCTTTATTGCTTTAAAACCCTGATGTGCTTCAGCCTGTCAAGATATTAAGGCTTGTCTTCAAGGGGATTAGTTAGACCAGTTTGCAGAAATTTCTATCAGGATATATGTCAAGACACCAATAAATTGGTTTGGAGACACTGAAGACATTTTTGTAGACTGTTCTCTCTCATCCCCCTAAATATAACCTTAAGATATTGACAGGCCAACATACACCAGCATCTTGATGTGTGCCTCTCCTATACCTAATGATTTCTCAATATTTCCCCAATGGCCAGTGAGGCCATGACACTTTGGATTCCAAAAGCACAGGTATGAGATAAAGCCCCCTGATTATGTGCCCCATGTATATTCTAAGACCCGCGACTCACACATGCAACCCACACTTAAAAATCAGTAGCTGAGAAATCATATCAACTCTAGAAACTGCTCAGAGTGGCAGAAGTAAAGTTTGCATTGTTCATATTTCTAGTCACAGGTAGGTTTTAAAAAGCCACTGCTATGTGAGAGAAATGTACAGAAATGCCAAGCACTGTATATGGGCCATGTCATTTCAAGTTTAATCCATGTATCATGCTATGGAAGAAATAAAGCTTCTATTAGACAACTACAGCAGACACTGCTACCTTTACTACAGATGTAAAATGCTACTGGTATATTTGGAGGTCACCCTTCAGGGTAACCTTGAGAATTCCCCCGCCCCCCCAAACCCATACACAGGATAAGAAGCACCAACTAATCATCTGGTTTTAATCTGGTCTCACCAGAAGACTAGTTTTATACACCACATCTCACTCTACAAGGCCTGGGAAACTCAACACAAGGAATAGCTTTGGAGGTGAAGAGATTAGGCTCTTCAGATAAGGTCACCCCTTCTCTCAAGGGTTCTCACTAGCTGAAATCCTATAGTAACTCACAATTAGAGATGGGCACGAAACGAACAATTTTTCGTTTCCGTTTCCATTTTTTCGTTTTGTTATGTAACAAAACGGCAAACAAATTTTGTCTCTAAAATGAAACGAAACAAACAGAAACGCCAGAAATTTTGTTGTGCGTTTTGTTTCCGTTCCTGCAATATAAGTGAATTGCTTAAAATCCTAAAAAAAATCACAAAAAATTGAAATAAATGGTAATGAAATGGTAACGAAACGAACGAAAACGAAAATGAATTTTTTGCAAAAATTCACGAAAAACGGAAACAAACCGAAATGGACCCTCCAAACGACAAACGAAATGCCATTTTTTTTTATTCGTACCCATCTCTACTCACAATTATTGTAGGCCCATTAGATTAGCAGAATGTACTGAAAAGTTGACTCACCAAATCCCCATCGATTCCTTCAGCTATTCTAGTTGCAACCTACTAGACTAAGCAACAGGATTTCAGCTGCTGAGATCTTTACAACAGAGCCAAGAAGCCTGAATCTGGATACTGCTAAAAATTGATGCCTGGTCCAGCCACTGAAATAATCAATTGCAAAGATGGCAGAGAATAATTAAGTCCTGAACTGCCCTAAGACACCCTTGCCCACCAGTAGCCCCAATGCTTGCCAAGAGAGAATTATGTGGCATGCAGTGTATGAAATGTACGGCCTCTCCTCACTGTCTTTCACACTTACATGACAACGCCAAGCATTTTGCTAGATGACTAACACGCACCCACATAACACAAACACTCCCATTCCAGGACTCTGCAAAATATACCAAGCCCCATGCTTACAGAAGACCCAACCTGGCCCTTTGAAACGGAGAACAGCTGAAAGCACGTAAAGAAATAAAACACCTTCATAATTCCGTAATGACAAAGTTAGTTTCTGCATTAGCAGAAGTGGGCGGGGGTTGCAGTGAGCATCACCGTTTCCCTTCATGGACAAAATTAGACCAAAGAGTTCAAGCGGGCATGAGTCATCCAATGAACATGCTTTTCAACAAAGCAGGAGATGGGGCAGGGCTGCAGTGCACACCGGCAGTCCTTTCCATCAATACCATCACCCTAGACATGTCAAGGGGCAAAGGGGAGCGATTCTTCTGCAAGCAACCTCTCGTTGCAAGCTCAGTGAAATCCACTTGGGATCTCAGAACAGAGAATTGACCATTAATGCCATACTTTGGTGCCACCCCACAGAGATGAGCTGAGTGTTTGCTTAGCTACCTTCTTCTTTATCACAAGGCAACCTTTGCCATCATGGCTGAAGAAAAAAAACCTTCAACTGGCATTTCCCCTCCAAATAAGGTTTGTAAATTGTAAATTGGGGCTCACAGAAAGGACTCATTCTGACAGCAAAAATACAGGGTCTGGAATACTGTGTCTGTGTGGATCAACCCATCCTATGCTTTTCTCACCTTGCTCTTAAAAGAAAGCCAAGCTAGAAGTCCTAAGACAGGGGTGTCCAAACTTTTTGCAAGGAGGGCCAGATTTGGTGAGGTGAAAATGTGTGGGGGCCGACCATTCAGCCGCATTTGACCCCTGGGCCGAACTTTGGACAAGTCTCTATAACATGCAAGGAGGCAGGGAGGATACTGCAGGAAGGGAGCTGGGGGTGGGCAGGTTGTACAGGTGGCTGGGGGGGGGGGGCTGGACAGAGGCAGGGAGGGCAGGCAAACCGTAAAACTGCAAGCTGACATCTCCATCTGGTATAGGGAGGGGCCAGCTGGCAGGGATGCATGACAGGCTGAGCTGGTGGGAATAAGAGGCTGCGGGCCTCTTGAAATTTGAAAACGGGTCGCATTTGGCCCCTGGGCCTGACTTTGGACATGCCTGTCCTATGATGTAGTATTCCAACCCCCTCCACGACTTATCAAGAGAATGATTAAATAGATGCATCTACCCACCAGCCAAGCTAAGCTATTATCTTTCACTTACAAAAACTGCTTGATGATTAAAAGGGAGTCAGGAGGACCACACCGGTCCTCCTGAAACTGATGGGGCAGTAATTCACATGACTCCTCTCCTTTCCCCTGGCTAATGGTAGCCAAATCTGCCAGAGGTTGCAGCCCAGAGCCATCCAGAAAGCCACATGGTCTCCACCTGAAGAAAGGAACTGTAGCTGTTTAGCAAAGTTACGAAAGAGGCACAATCTGCACACCAGCCTTCCTGAGAAGTCACTCCAGTCCCTCAGACATTTTGAAACAAAAAGGATGGCTGCTGGAAAGAATGTGTAAGACCAGCATAAAGGTTATTTTGGATCCTCCATATGCATGACTCCTTGCAGCACTGTGATACATTTTTATTTGTGCTCAACGGGGTTATTACGAAAACATAACCTCAGTCAGTTGGCCACATATCTTTATGACTTCAAGCAGTCGGTCAAGAATCATATGCCGGGAGTACTGTGATGGGGGTTCCTGCATGGTAGGGGGCTGGGCGGGATGGCCCTTGGGGTCTCTTCCAAATCTATGATTCTATGATTCTATGAATCAGCACTTCGATATCCTGACCTAAGATGGGTTGCAACAGTCACATTATTACCACCTACTGTTCTGACATCCTTGGTGAGCACAGAAGTGATTCATAAATGCTTCTAAGAAGCAATAAATAATTGACTTAAAGTACGGTACATATAAATCACTTTCCTCCTTATCAAGGCCTAAAAGCATGTGCAATAAAATCACAATATGAAGAAGGTGGAAAAGAAACATAACTAAGAAATGCAGCAAGAGGTTTTTCTTCTACATCCTCTCCTTGGACCAACAGTTTTTATATACATGTTGGAATTCAGCAGTAAAGTCCTTCCTGAACAGAAATATTTCCCAGTTCATCAACATAATAAATTGATTGCCTCTAGTTTAAACAAAACTAATACCTCAAAAATAAGCACAGACTTGATTCAAAGATTTCTAATATTTTGTCCTTATCCTGCATTGTAAATACATTTAAATAACAGCAGAACTATTGCTATAAAACTCAGTAACAGCAAGAGGTGCCCTGGGTGGACTGTGCATTTGCTCTGAGCTTGTGCAAAACAACTACAGTGGACCCTTGTATAACAAACAGCTTGTATAACATAAAATATGTACAATATAAACAATTCTGGAGATAGGGGAAATTTGCTTAACATAATCACCTATGGGGGAAATCCGTACAACATAAAAATGGGATTACTCCATTTTCAATGCATTCCTATGGAAATTTGTATAAAGGAACATTTGCTTAACATAATTTCATTTGGAACGAATTAATTCCTTTATACAAGGTACCACTATAAATACAAGAATAGATAGATAGATAGATAAAAAAACACATACACAAACATTCGTTTTGGATCAAAACTTGAAAATAAACATCACAGTACAGGGAGTTCAGAGGCTTTGAATACTGAGGACTCCACCACCATACGAGACAGACACTAAAGAAAAAGTTCCAAAACTAGGAACAAATTTCAGGTTATGGATTATTTGTTCCTAATTCCCTTCTGTTTCCACATTCATTTCAAGGTGCCAGTCCAAAACTCCAGACTGCTAGGGCTAGGCTTTAAGGATGCCCACTTCCCCAAAGGCCCGAGATATAAAATTCTTCTATCAGCAGTGAAAATGCTCAGATGGAGTGGAAAACCTACATTTCAGCAGCTAAATCAGGCAGCAAAAAACAAGAGCAGATATTGGAGGATAGGGGTAGTCTGCCTTCCATTGTGAATGATAGGTCCTAGAGTTCCTTTGGGTTCCCTCCTTTTGATTGAATAGAGCAGCATGACTGGTGGGGCTTGGGGGGGGGGGGACACTAGCCAAACCATTTTCAATCCCCCCTTCTACTTCCCAGTATAATGTTTGCAAAGCTGCTTCCTTCCACAGTTCCACTTTCTTCCTGGAATAGCTACCCAATAACAAGGATTTGTCATTGATTGCAAGAAGACTTTCTTAAAGAATAAAGCGAGAGCTCTGAGTACCAGTTGGATGAGAGAAGCATCCTTGATGCTTTTATCTCTGCTGCTCATTGGTTCCCAACCTTGGGTCCCCAGATGTTCTTGGACAACTCCCAGAAATCCATGGCCAGCACCGCTCGTGGTGAAGGTTTCTTGGAGTTGCAGTCCGAGAACATCTGGGGACCCAAGGTTAGAAACCAATGATGTGGCTCAGGGCCTTCAAATCCTCTGTTTAACTGGCTTCTCTCACACACTTCCCACATAAGAATTAACTCTGCCTGATAAGACCCAAAGGTAAACAAACAAGCAAGCAAAAGGTTATGCCGGAGGCTTTCTGCAAAGAAGGGATTAAAATCTGGAGTGGGACTCCTTGGAAGAGAACAAAATACTGTCTTCCAAATCTGAATCTTGGTTTGGCAAACATTTGCGTTGGTTTTGGGGGGAAAGGGGAAAAAACCTGCAGGAGGGAAAAATCAACAGGGCATTTGGGCTTTTTGGGAAGAGACCGCCTACAGTACACTATTGATCCTTCTCCAGGCAGCAGCAGGCTGTTACCTGTGTGAAAAAGGAAAGGCACATATTCTGAGGCATGTTGCTATATAATCTTGCTGAGTAAAAGCAACTTTGGGCCAACACTCAGAGCCCTTACACCACTGGCAGCACCTTTCCCCATATGCTTCTCACCTTCCTTTGAGATCAAAAGTGTTCTGCCTACTTCAAGTAGTCTCTGAGCGATTTACAGTTTTTTAATTACAGTAATGCAGGCTACACATTGCCCCACCCCACCCCCAGCAAGCTGGGTACTCATTTTACCGGCCTCGGAAGGATGGAAGGCTGAGTCAACCTTGAGCCGGCTACCTGGGATTGATTCCCCAGGCCGTGAGCACAGTTTTAGCTGCAGGACAGGCATTTAACCAATGTGCCACAGGGCTTCTGAGATCAGGCAACTCAGGTGTGATCTGTCCCTCTCTGTTTACCACTTAAGGCATGCACTGCCAAGGGCATGCAATATAGAGCTTTTCCCGCTCTCTGAATGGCTTGTCTGCAACAGTCCACTTGGCAACCTCTTGTCTGTACCTTCCATTAGAAAATGAAAGCATTTGTCTTAAAAGGGCTTCCCTGGGAATTGGACTTGTTGCTGAATTATGACCAACATATTTTGGTATTCCGTTTTCACTAGACCACTTTATTGGCTATTTGTTTACTGTTTAATTTTGCACATACTCTTGCCGAGCAGGAACTAATAAATTATTTGCAAACAACACCGCAAAGCAACAACCATGGGAGGAACTGACTTTACAAAGTTATACCATAGGAACCACATTTAGCAGTCAAGTGCCTCTGAGCTCAGTCTTCAGAGAAGTAGTCATCGTATCTCACATCAAAGGCACCCTATCCCAGAGCAGGTGTGGCTTAGATAAAGCTCTATGTGTCTATCATTGCTATATTTCCATGCACACAACTCTATATGTCGAGTCTTTATTCCGTCTATAATTCTCTCAACCACCTAGTGTATATAAGGCTTTCAAAACATAAGCAACCAGTTTGCAAACTCAGTCCTGGTAATTTAAAGCAGAGGCTGTGTCAGAAAGATTTGGGCTGAGATCCTGTTGCAAAGCCCTGTATACCCAATGGCAATGATGTCAGGAAGCAGGAAGAGCCCCCAGCTGCGGATTAAAGGTAAGCTGAGGGCAATTGCAAGGTAGCCACAACTCATATACAACGCAACATGGCCCCCCAAAGCACCAAAGTAAATCAGTGGCAATTAGGCATTGATGGTGATGATATTGTCAACGGGCATGCTAAGCTGTGCAACAGGAATCCCATCTGTGTCTTCCTCAGCTGTTGCTTCTCATTCCAACAGAACTGCCGCGGCAAATCTGGCCCTTCACATGCATTTCTGTTCTATGACCATTTAGACGATGCGTGCCTTGAGCATCAAAATTGTTCATTGGATTAGCTGTCAGATAATATGGACTGAGCCATTTCCAACTGACATAGAGACACGACTCAAATCAAGAAGGAATCCTTTGTAGGCGAAAGATTATAATTCCTTGAAAGCATTTTCTTACAAGGGCTTATCCCCCAGCACTATTTGTTATGTTCCTTGGGAATCTGTTCTCACCAATCAAGCCACACATTACTGCTTTAAGCATCGCTAGAACACCTTGTGTCATCCATTGATCGTCTTTTACTATGACCCACTTAAAGAAAAATAATAACCACAAAGAGTGTCACTACTGCTACAGCCATTACTTAATCTAACACAGAACATGATCACGTGAGAAGTGTTCATGAAATAACATCACATTTCTCTATATAATCACACCCTCTTAATAATAAACTACATTGTGAACCAGCGAAGGATATTTGTTTTAAAAAGATCAGAAAACAAAACCAAACCCAAAAGAAAAAACAAAAACCAGAACCATCCAGAAGCTTATAAACAAGCACAGTACAGTACATTAAAATGAACTGAGAACGCAATAACGCAATAGGTTAATTTTAGAGCAGAATGACACAGGAGTTATCAGCACAGAATATCCTAAAACATATGATTGCAGCTTATTTAGAAAAGATTCACATTTATGCTCCAGTCATGTTGGTAAAAAGATGAGCAAAAAAAAAATGAAAATATTATGAAGCCTGTCTCCAATGCACACACAAAAAATTAAAATCACATCTACCTAAAAATAATATCAAACATCATACAAATATACCTGTTTCCCTCTAACATGGGATCTGAGCAGTAATTTGATTCACATCTGTTTTCTCCTGTATAAGAAATTCAAAGCACGGCATCTGAAAAATTCAGTGACAGTATATTGAAACCCTTGGCTATTTGTATGAAAATACAGAAAATAAAATTACAAAAACCTAGGGGGAAATTCTTCCATGTATTAAATTTAAAGCCCCAGCTGTAAATAAGTTTCAGATAGCTGTGCACAAACAAGTGTGCCTTTTGTCAACAGCCTTGGAAATGCAAATTCCTTGTTTACTGAGAGACAAATTATAGGAAAGGGTTGTGGCTCCTTCTGCCATTGATCATAGAGGCAGCCCCTCCACCTATTTCTGTTTAATTCTTCATGAAAATGGAGAGGATAACATGTTTCTGTCTAATCCGGCTGCAGAATTGTATGGAAAAGGGTTAATTTCTGCGCCGCAGTCCCCTAGCAGTTCTGGCTGCCGAAAGGAAAAAGAGGGAGGGAAGACAGTTGGCTTTCTCGGCTTCGTTATGACAAATTTCAGAATAGTACAACGGTAGGAAAGAGGGGAGAAAAGGAGCTAGGAGAAAGAATCGAAACACCATTTGTTAACTGAAAACAGGGCTGGTTTCTTTGCGGGGTGGGTGGGTACAGTAGTGGGAAAGAGATTTGCACTGCAGTATCTGGCAGCAAACATGGCTGACTCTGCCCCTTTAAATCTAAATGGCCCTCCTCTTTCTTCTCCATCACATTAAACTATTATCTGGCCTTTCCATAATTATCCTTCACCCCTTTAAAAAAAAAAAAAAGAGAGAGAGAGAGAGAGAGAGAGAGAGAGAGAGAGAAGAGGGGGTCTTCTCTCTTTGGCACCAAGTAACAGAATTATAAGCTCAAGGTCTAATAGGATATGCATGCAATTCATATATGCAAGACACACATACAAAAGACTTGCCCAACTCCAAGATCAGCACAATCCCGTGACTCTTTGAGCCCTTCCACTCAAAGTGCCATGCAACAGCAATCCAGAGGGTACTACACAACCCATTCAAAAATCCATAGTCCAAATCCTCACATTTTAGCCACACAGTTCTAGTTTAAGGCCCTCCCTTTAGACACTCACAACACCATTGCTTCTTATGACTGTGCTGGTCGTCACACACAGGCTATCATGTACCACTTTTGCCTACAGACCCTTTCATGTCATTTATCCTACTCTGCATAAACCTCCAGGAACAATTTCTACTGCTATTCTTTAAGCCATCAGCAATGAATATTCAAACACTTCAGGTCACCTGGAACAAACCAAACACCTGTGCTTCTATCCCCTACAGCTTGAAGTATTTGACCCAAACCTTCTTATATACCAAATGCATTCCATCTACTCAATCAGATCACAAATCACAAATCCTGTTTTGCTTCAACACACGCATTAATCTCAACTTGAAGCACTCACATCCTCACAAACCTTCTCATTTCTAGGTCTCAATGCCTGTCATCCTATACAAGGCAGCTCACAGCTCACTGCTCTTCTCCTTCCCTTCCATTTATTTTGGATTTCTGCGTTGCCCATTTCCCTCTTGCTGTGCCCTCGCATCTCTGAACGGACACACCCTTTTCCACAACATCAGTCTTGCCCATCGGCCATCCTTACCTATCACAACTGCGTTGGGATGGTTATAATCTTGGATGGCAACCCTCTCACAAAATACCAGAACTAGGGGACATAGACTCAAATTGAGGGCTGGGAGAGTAAGAACAGACAAAAGAAAATATTTTTTCACCCAACGCGTTGTTAGTCTGTGGAACTCCCTGCCACAGGATGTGGTGATGGCATCTGGCTTGGATGCCTTCAAAAGGGGATTGGACAGATTCCTGGAGGAAAAGTCCATCACAAGTGACAAACCATGATGGAGAAGTGTCCTCTCCAGGCTTAAAACCAGGGTCCTTCAAGGGCCAGATGCAGGGGAGTGGTATCAGGAGACAGATATCTAGTCTCATGCGCTCCCAAACGCATCTGGTGGGGCCCCTGTGAGATACAGGAAGGTGGACCAGATGGGCCTTTGGCCTGATCCAGCATGCCTCTTCTTATGTTCTTATGTTCTTAACCGAGAATATCCAGATTCTAAACTCCATCGAGCCATGGAACTTGCTAGGTTGTGATATCTTAGAAGAGCCAAGGTGGCAAGGACCTTCTGGATCATTGAATCCAGTGCCTGTCGAAGAGGCATTTTGGGGAACCAAACTCACAACCTCAGGCTCCACAGCCAGAGAGGCCTTAACCACTAGGCAATCCAGGAGTTCCTGCTGTGCCACCTTCAGCTCAGTGAACAAAAGCAGGGGCATAAATGCAATTAATAAATGAATAATATTGATCAGAATTCATCACGTAATGTGACTCTCAGCACTTGGCCTCTGGACATATATTTTGCTTTGCTACTTTTATATCATTCTTTTGCTAGTATTACTGATAAATGTCAAAGCAAGCAGAAATGCATGTTTATTATTATAACTATAATGCTCTCTTCCTCAGAGCCCAAACCACTGCCCAGAGCAAATCCCTTGTCATGGGATGCCCCCATAAACCCTCAAACTGGCCTACTCCAAATGTTAGGAGTAGGGACCCCACCAGGTATAATGGGCAGAATGACCAGGGGCTATGGCTGGCTGAGGATGCTGAGAATCATCATTCAGTAAAAAGAAAATGAGCCAAGCCATTGAAGAATAAATTTCCTCTACACTTCTCCTGGATTGGCTTAAGGCTCAGGTCGCATTTTCAAATGTCACCCTCACTATCCACTCAGTAGGTGGCTTTATGGAAGCCATTCTGAGGGTGGTCCCCACAATACTGTATTAGAATAACATCAATAGATCACACTGATCATTTACTGTTGTTTTTGTAACTTGCACATTCAAAAAACACCAAATACAACATAGGAACGTCTTTCAACTTAAGCCTCCCAGGAGCAAAACCTAAATACTGCTGAGAAAAAAGTGTGAATAGTCCAAGGTCACACAGGAGTTTGGTGATTGAGTAGGAATTTAAAGGTATATCTCTTTTAACTCTCACTACGACACCATGCCAACGTAGTGCACCTTCCTTGCGAGTACTGAAATACAGGCATATACGCTAAGGTACCATAAGTGCTACCATGGCACAGCACTTTGTAAATAAGTACCATAGTTTATCTCCAGCAAAAATGAATTATTTCTCAGAAAACAACATTCTGATTTTCTGATTTTTTAAAACTTTTCATATGAGTACTTACGTACAATATATCTGGGGGCAAATGGAGAATCAAAATAAAAAAACAGAGAAAACACACCAACATGGGAACAAGAGAAGACTCAATGTACAACACCTTAGTTTACATCCAACACATTTTAAAAAGATCACATTTTTTTCTCCAGCTATGTGCCTCAAGTCCTGCCTGACTTACGACCACCCAAGTGAGGCTTTCAATGCACATGAGCTAACCGTGGGGCAATTACACCTTTGCCACCTCCCAACTCACTGGGTCTAGCTCAATGGCCCAGCATTTGAACCCAAGCCCCTCGAGTCCTAGTGTCATGTTTCATCTGCAGTACCCCACTAGCTGCCATTTAGCTCAGCAGTTTGGGTCTCTGGCTTAGGAGCCCAAGGTTGGAAGTTCAATTCCCCAGTATGTCAACTTTTCAGGGGCTGGACTCAATGATCCTTAGGGTCCCCTTACAGCTCTGCAGTTCTAAATTCATTAGGGTTGCTGAATAGCTCAGTGCTTTAAGCATCAGGCTGCGGAGTCAGAGGTTGGGAGTTCGATTCCAACTGAGCCTCCTTTGACAAGGGCCAGACACTACCATCCATAGATGGTTCACTGAAGATAACAGATCAGCCAGTTCAATGAAGATAACAGATCAGCCAGTAGGAAACGGCTCTTCGCCAACGGCAAGTGGATGTGGGAGCCGCGGAAGGTGGAATTTCTAGTGGCAGCTTTGAAAACCCACCTAGACACAGACCATGCTAGATCTGGAGCCACCAAAGAGTGACCATGAAATGGGCCATGATGGATCTCTGCCTCCTGGTTTAAGGACGAGGATGTGCTGGATATGCGCCTGCTTAGAGTTCCAAATGCACGAAGGGCATCAAGGAAGCTTACTTGCCCAACTTTGTTGGTGTTGTTAGTGCTGCTGCTGCTGCTGCGGTTATTACACTTATTGTTTTCCGCAGCAACAAAATGATCCACGCTATGCGAGGAAAGTTTGTGTGCAAAACTGGAAAAAACGGATGATATGATTATTAAGAAAATTTTGGAATCTGCAAAGATGGGCAGACTGACAATGAGATGAAGGGAAATGAGGACTCCCAATAGGACCAAGTATGGAATCTGTTTTTATCAATGGCTAGAAAAAAAGAAACAAAGAATACGAGAAAGCTGGTTGTAACATAATAAGGACTGAAACCCATGTTCCCTGTTCTTGACTATATCTTAAATGTTCTTAAATTGACTATGCAGTGGGCCCGCGTATAACAAATGGTTTGTATAACATAAAATTTGTACAACATAAAAAATTACGGCGTTAGGGGAAATTTGTGTAACAGAATTGCCTATGGGGCGAATCTCTACAACATAAAGATGGTTGTGATTAGGGATTACTCCGTTTTCAATGCATTCCTATGGGAAATTTGTACAAAGGAAAATTTGCTTAACAGAATTTCATTCGGAACGAATTAATTCCTTTATACAAGGTACCACTTGTATCTTAAATGTTCTGGGCTGCATATTACTGTAAGCCACCTTGGGTCCTTTTCCAAGGAGGAAGGCGGGGTGAAAACATTAAAAAACAAATAAATAAATATCATGATGTGTGACAAATATTACATATACAGTGGTACCTTGTATAAAGGAATTAATTGGTTCCAAATTTAATTCTGTTAAGCCAATCTTCCTTTATACAAATTTCCCATAGGAATGCATTGAAAACGGTAAAACCCCTAATCCCAATCATTTTTTGTACGGATTCGCCCCACAGACAATTCTCTTAAGTAAATTTCCCCTATCTCCGGAATTTTTTATGTGGTACAGATTTTATGTGATACAAACCGTTTGTTATCCGAGGGTCCACTGTACTTTTTTCCCCCCTTATATAAAATGCCTAAAATATAGTTTAAAAAAAACAAACGATCCACGCTAGGGACTAGCAACTTGCGCAGGCGAGGCGGGTGGGGCCCCGCCCCTCCTCTCCCGAAGCCCCGCCCCCGGGGGGAATCCCGCGCTCGCCTCGCCCCTTTCCCTCCTCCCCCTCCCCTCCGGCCTTCCCCGCCCCCACCCACCCTTCTTCTCCCCTCACCCACCGTCAGTCTCTTCCATTCTAGCGCGCGCCGCCTCCGCCTCCGCCGCCTCAGACCGACCCCAGCAGACAGAGCGAGAGGGAAGGCGGGGAGGGAGGAGCCGAGCCAGGCCAGGCCGGGGCCCTCGAGGCCCAGGGCCAGGCCAGGCCAGGCCAGGCTCGGCGGGAAGGGGCGGACCAGGCCTCCGCGATAGGCCGCGTCTCGATCCCCGGCCTCAATTTCGGCGCCGCCCCCGCTCCGCCTCGGGCTCCCGCTCCCACCACCACCGCCGCCTCAGGAGCGGCTAGGCCGCGCGGGAAGGGTTCGAAGGTTGGCGGCGGCAGCAGCACCACCGAGGCCTCGTGAGGGGAGGAAAGCGAGGGGGCGCTGGCGGCTCTCCTCGCCGACGAGTCCCGGGCGCCTCCTCGGCTCCTGCTCCGGCCCGCTCGCTCCCTCCTCCTCCTCCGCCTTCTTTTTCGCTTCACAGACACAAAAGCGCCCCTCACAGGCCGCCCCGACCGAGCGCCGCCCGCATTGGCCAGGCGCCGGTGACGACGGGCGCCGAGGCATGCCGGGAGTCGTAGTTTTCTTCTTTTTCTGCCATCATCACCATCACCACCCTCGCCACACACACCCGCCGGCCACTCTGCGCAGCCGCAGAGAGAGAAAGGCTGCTCGGCTGTCTCCCCCCCCCCCGTGAGATGAAATGCACCCCTTGTAGGGTTTTTTTTTAATTTGTTTATTTTGAATGTTTTCACCCCGCCTTTCTCCTTGGGAAAGGACCCAAGGTGGATTACAAGAAGGAGGGACAATATACACCCCAGAATATCTTTTAAAACGTATTCAGGTTAAGAACAGGGAATTAGGAGAGGCATCTTTGAACTTTTAAAGGTAACGTTAAAACTAGAAAGAGATGCACTTATTTAAAATTTGTTTAACCCATTTTGTATGTTTATATATATATATATATATATATATAAGAGAGATAGATAGATAACAGTGGTACCTTGTATAAAGGAATTAAGTCATTCTAAATGAAATTATGTTAAGCACATTTTCCTTTATACAAATTTCCCATAGGAATGCATTGAAAACAGTAATCCCTAATTGCAACCATTTTTATGTTGTACGGATTCGCCCCATAGGCAATTCTGTTAAGCAAATTTCCCTATCTATCTATCTATCTATCTATCTATCTATCTATCTATCTATCTA
>JAHTLZ010000327.1:18737497-18748834 GCA_023846285.1 Phrynocephalus versicolor
CTATCTATCTATCTATCTATCTATCTATCTATCTATCTATCTATCTATCTATCTATCTATCACATATATTTAAAATATGTTCTTTCTCCTTGGAAAGTGAAGGGCCATCTACAAAGCTAAAGACAACGAGCCTAATTTTCATATTTTTTTGAACTTGAGTTTCTGTGGACAAGTCCACTTCATTGGATATGAGGAGATATCACATGGCCATTATTTGTACATGGATCAAGGTATTGATATCAAAAGCTAGATATTGTAGTAAAGTTGCTTGCTTGTTTGGTTGGTAAGAAAGTGGGTATTGTAAATTGTGATGCTAGTGGCATTAGCAGAAGCTTGTGCAGTAAATTAGCAATGTTAAAATAACAATGGTCAAGTAACATGAATGCTAATTAGATGGGCTATTTGCAGCCCTTGATGAACACACACACACCCAAATAAGTTTGTCTTTTAATCAGTTGCAATAGAGTGTGAATTACCCCAGACAATGAATAACCACAAGAGTAGAAGATAATCTGTTTTACCTTACAAATTTCTGAGGGGGATCTGTTAAGTGGGAGAAAATACTGTACTGTATCTGGGAGAGGCAGTACAGTACAATACAGTATTTGTAGTGTGTATATCTGGTAGTGCCCCCCAACCCCCGCCAAGCCTTGGCTTATATTTAGTCCTTTGTTGTGTGTATCTAGCATGCAGATATTTTTTTATCTCCGTTGTTAATCTCTGCATTCTTATCCTGTAGTTTCTTTTTTCTAGGATGGCCACTTTCAAATTGTAGTATGCGGGTTTTTACACAGGAAAAAAAAATTTTTAATTTACATTTCGGTTTAAATTGGTTGCTTACAGGATACACAGAACTTAGGCCTGTTTTATTAAAGTAAGGCAAATAACAGACAAACTGTTTAGAGTTGAAAGTGGAAAGTAACAGTTCTTGTTGGTTTTTACTTTAAAAAAAAACTCCTCTACCTCTTTCAAAGAGAGGTGATGTTGACAGTAAGCTGTGATGGAATAAATAATATTTTTTTACTTGAATCCCACATACCTGTTATGTATGTAAGAGATCTCTAACTGATGTCCCTGGACACTTGAATAACAAATAACTCGGAGGAATATAGCAGCTTGAGATGCAGTCATGCCCACATTTCACTGTAAGTGAGCTCTACTGGAAGCAGACATTGGAACAAGCATGCAAACCGGTGTGTATGTGTCCACATTTCTGTGTTCTGGCATTCCTTTGACTGTATAGAACATTCTGCATCTGCCACACACTCAGGCGCAGAGGCTCTGGAAAACATAACAGATGTATATTATATATGCTTTAAGAATTCAAGTCCCTTTCATAACACTCGTCGTCGCATTTCAAAAGACCAGACACGGTTTAGGCGAATGGTTCTGAGGGAAAGCTGAGGTGACAAGAGGAATGCTGATCACATACCTTTTTGAAACAGTGAAGAAACAAGGGGTGAACACATTAATAAGATTGTTTCTTCCATGCTACTTGAGGTAACAGTAGAAAATGCATGCCTCTGATAGGATATAGGCAGGATTGCAAGCCAGGATCTCAATTTCTAATCTGCAGCAAGCACGTTGCATCTTTTTTCAATTAAACATGCACATATACAGGGCTGAAATGCAGGAAATGCCTTTAATTCGGCACAAACTGCATTTAATTACCAGCACATTGTGTAAAGGCCGGAAACAGGGAGATTCCGGAGGATAGATTACAGCTTCTGTCTCAGGTTCTGATTTTAGATACCGGGCTTTGCCAGTCCTAACAAGAGATGGAGAATACATGCAATAGTTTCCAATATAATATCAGATGGAAAGCACACAGGAAATCATTTGCAATTCAATCTGCTTTTGCTCAGCTGCAGAGCATCTGAAGTAAATACACTTGGGAATCAAATCTCTTGCATCAGCACAGTGGAAGAGAAAGAAACCCACCCTGAACTGAATTTGCATGCAAACTAGAACGCTGAAACGGTGGGCTGCAAAATCGGTATTTCAGCGGTTCGAATCCCAGGTGCCACGCAGCAGAGCGAACTCCCGCTGATAACCCCAGCTCCTGCCAACCTAGCAGTTCGAAAGTATGTAAATGCAAGTAGATAAATACCGGTAGGTACCGTCGTGAAAAGCGGGAAGGTAAAACAGTGTTTCCTTGCAGCCATGCCAGCCATGTGGCCATGGACATGTATATATATATATATATATATATATATAAAATACCCATTTACCAGAACCAGCTACTTGAGGGAGCTGGAAACCATACAGAGTTGGTTACTTTGATTGCCCCACCCCACCCCCAGCATTTTGGTGGGGTGCTTGGAACTTGTTCCCTGCAGATACCATGGACTTGAATACATGAGATGACAGATTAAATCTGCACAGATTTGGGACGTACACAATGCAGGGCATGAGTCAAGTGGATAGAGAGGCGCTCTTCTCCCTCTCACAAAATACCAGAAATAGGGGAGGTCCACTCAAATTGAGGGTTGGAAGAGTGAGAACAGACAAAAGAATTTTTTTAACCAGTGTGTTATTAGTCTGTGGAACTCCCTGCCACAGGAGGTGGTGATGGTATCTGGCCTGGATGCCTTCAAAAGGGGATTGGACAGATTCCTGGAGGGAAAGTCCATCCCAGGTTACAAACCATGATGGAGATGTATAATCTCCAGGCTTAAAACCAGGGTCCTTCAAGGGCCAGATGCAGGGGAGTGGTATCGGGAGACAGATATCTAGTCTTATGTGCTCCCAGAGGCATCTGGTGGAGCCACTTATGAGATACAGGAAGCTGGACTAGATGGGCCTTTGGCCTGATCCAGCAGGGCCTCTTCTTATGCTATGTTCTTATGATTGAAGTCCAGTATCATTTAGAGAGCCACATGTTGTCATATAATGAGCAAGAGAAAACACCAGTACTTGCCCAAAGCTATTGGCTTCTGGTAACGCTCTTTAAAAGCTCTGTTTAACAAATTTAAAAAACGTTGATAGATAAAACAGGTGCTCATCCATACCGCAGTTTCTCCCACGCAGCAGCTCCCAGTTGTCTGTTGTCAATAATAAAAAAACTAAAAAGGTTTGTGAAAAGGCTAAAAGGTTAAAAAGTTAAAAGATTTAAAAGATATTCTCAAAAGGGAATGGAGCTTAGCCAAAACTTAGCCTTTTCTGACCCTTTTGCTGGCATTTGAATGTTTCACAGGCTTTCCATGATGTCTGATAGTTTTATACTGGAAGCCCAATTTATGTTTTTAATTTGGTGAATATTTGGTTAGATGCCTAAAACCACACAAAGCACAATTTGTAGCAGCAATATGGGGAATGAACTTTGCAGGTGTGTTATAATAAGTCCCTTCACTGCTACAGCCGTTCTCTAAACTTATGAGTCAATGGCTTTTGCAGGGCTGTTTTGAAAATGTTTAACACTAAATATGTTTAAGAAAGAGTGCCTTTTCACATGACACAGAGAATTAAAATCCATAACCTTGTTTTAGATGCTCCAGTTCTGTTGCAGAGACATGCTGCTTAAATTCAGCCTTCTAATCTAATCAACTATGATTAATTTTCCAAATTGTGCCTTGTGTTTTTGGCAGCAAATACAACAACAGCACTGCCTGACACCTTCCAGATTTATTAGGTTTCTTGCATTTGTAAGCAGCACAGTTTATTGCAACACTAGATGTGTATTAAAGGGTATGTGTAGTAAAGGGTAGCCATGTGGTCTGAACAAAATAAGATGCAGATATCAAAATAAGTGATGCCACTAAAGTACCCATACAATTTTGCAGCCCCCAGCTCTCTTCCCTAAAGGCATAACATATGAAATACATAGGGTGGGGAGGGATGCATGTTTACATTTATTTGATATGTATCTTGTTTAAGTCCGCGGTAAGCCGCCCAGAGTGGCCTGATGGCCAGATGGGTGGGCTATAAATAAATAAATAAATAAATAAATAAATAAATAAATAAATAAATGCAATTAAAGGAAAACAGATTGAAATACAGCAGTTTAAAAAAATCATTTTAGCATCTCCTCCAAGATTTGCAACAGAACGCCAAGTTTTGTCATAATTTAGGATATTCCTAAAATTGCCAGGGCTTAATAATTCTGCATTTAAATTCTGCGCATCCGCGAGTGCTCAAGCTATATAAGATGAATGTCAGAACTTTAAAGTACGCCGCACAGTTCACGAGATGCGTGGTGGTTGCCATCTCTAGAACCCCTGAGAGCAATCCCGAAACGATTTGCATTTTTTGAGGATTTTTCCCCCTGGATCAAAGGGGGGGGGATGAAGGATCCCAAAAGAACACGGCGTTGCCGTGTTGCAACGCAGTCCACCTTAACTCTTTGGCCCCGTCCCAGCCCTTCCGGAACCAAGAAAGGCGGCGGCGACGCTTCGTTCCTTCCGGGGGCGAGAAAGCTCCGCCCCCCTCCGCGTTCCAAGCCAAACCCCGCCCTCCTCGCTTACGATTGGCTGCGTCGCCAGCAGCTGCCCCGCCTCCCGCGATCGAACCCCGCCCCAGAGTAGGAAGTGCCGTAGAGAATCGGACGGGGTGCGGGTAGAGCGGCTCCTTCTGTCCCTTGTTTCCTGGAGGCGCAAGGCCTGATGGGAAGATCCGGAGTCTCAGGAAGGGACTGAAGCTGCCGGTTGTTTGGGGGGGAGGGGAGGGGAAGGGAGGGGAAGGGGGAGGGGAGGCCCCCACCCCCCCGGGAAGAAGGTGAGTGAAAATGAAAATTATTTCCAAAAAAGTTTGATTTTACTTAGGAATGGCCAGTTATATATGAAATATAGGTGCCTGTGTAAGCTAGGTCTGTATAAAAGGTACCCGTGTGTGTAGATGCGTGTAGTTGCATTCACACGTGCACGGCTGGATAGACATGTACGTTTCCCTGTTACATGGAAGGCGCCTGTCAGGGGAAGGAGAGAAGGGGGTTGCCAGCAAGGAGAGCAAACCGGTTGGGAGCCCGGGGGATCGAGTCTCCACGGTGCCAAATGAGACCTTGTGTGTCTATTTGTTTGTTTGTTTGTTTAGAATATTCCCCCACGACCCCCTTTCCACTTGGAAAAGGACCCAAGGGTGCCTTACAACAATGAAGGATAATGTACCGCCCAGAACATTTAAGACAAATATGTCTTAAGTTAAGAATAGGGAATTAGAAGAGGCATCTTGGAACATTAAAAGGTAACATTAAAGCTATAAAGAGCACGCAGAAAAGAAAGAAAAAGCCATTACGAGAGGTGGAAACTAGCATGTATGTGCGTGGCTGATGAGTTTATGTGTCCTGCCACTTGGTCTTGGGCCTCAGAAAGAGGTGCCGGTAAGCTGCTTCGGAGTACTTTGTAACTAGAAAACCCTGGCTGGATTTCCACGAGTCAGAATTAGCTTGGTGACAGAGCCTTATTATTATTAGAAAGCCCTTAGGCTCCTGAGGATCAGCTAGTGAGACTGCATGGATTTTGTGGTGAGTCTGTACCGAGAGGTTTCTGTCTGTTGCTAGACATTGTTGCTACCTCTTAAAAGACAACATGGTGCCTATTCTTTCGCTTTAGTTTTAATTTTTTTCCGTTCTAGGACAAATTTGGAAAACTCACAAGCTTCCCAAATGATTCCTGCGTGCCACCTCCTAAAACCCTGATAATGAAAAACCATAAAAGCTTCATCTGAAAGCACTGACAGGTTCTGGAGAGCAGATTATTTTGGGTACGGAGTTTTGCTTACTGTAAGCAGTACCGCTGATGATGTGATATTTCAGCGTATGTACAGTACACCACTTTCACTTGCTCCAGGTACTTGATGTGAGCTATATATTTGCAATCCTTACAACAACTTGTCATCTGTCCCATAGAATATGTAGCATTTGTGTCTATTGTTGAGTTTAACTTTTGTGGACTTCTAGTTATATTTATGAAGAATCAAAGATGTATGAGTGTGTAATTTTCTGAGCGTGACTTAATGTTTCATTGTTTTCAAAGCTCATTTCTGTTATTATCGGCTTAACATACTGGGATTTTATTTTTTGTGGAACAATTTTGTTTTTTTTTTGTTTTGTTTTTCACTACTGTATGGGTGACACATTTGCAGTGAGTCTGATGTTAGATTCTAAATGTATCAACAAGTCAGCCACAATTATCATGTGTTATGATCTATGCAATTAGGCTACTTCCGTGTTACAAACACACTGTGCTTTAACACTTATAGTGAACTGTCCAGGCACATTTGTGCTAATGAGTTATATAAGGAAAATAAATAACAACTTAAGTAGTTGCACTTCCGCAAAGGCTCTAGATTAGCTGGGCTTTTAAAAGAAGGTTATAAACATCTATGGAGGTTAGTTCACTGAACACTCATTAGCCACAATAGTTTAAAAAGATGTTCCAGTGGAAACAGTTAAGTTGGAGGAAGATAGCAAGGAGACAGAGAGAACAGTGATAGAAAAAAGTAAATGCTTTCCACAGAGAAGAGTGTAAGTTTAATTTGTGCAATCCAGGTTAACAGGGGCAGGAAAATCTCCATGACCGAATCTGAAGGCTTCTGTCAGACAACAGTAGTTATATGACATGCTATAAAGAGTGTTGTTAGTCTGTGGAACTCCCTGCCATAGGATGTGGTGATGGCATCTAGCCTGGGTGCTTTCAAAAGGGGATTGAACAGATTCCTGGAGGAAAGTGATCTCCCCTCCTTTGGCTCTCTGGCCAGAGACCTAAATCACTGAGCGATCTGGCAGTTTTTATGTTGAACTTCCTAGCCCACTGTTGGCGAACCTATGGCACGGGTGCCAAAGGTGGCCCTCGGAGCCCTTTCTGTGGGCACCCGACATCGCCCCTTCATAGCCACCTGTATACAGGTTAAATTGCTCTAGTGGCACTTTGCAACAAAAATAGTGGGTTTTGAATTGCAGTTTGGGCACTCGGTCTCTAAAAGGTTCGCCATCACTGTCCTAGCCTGTTGTGATTTCTGTACCGGTTTAGTGACATTCCTTTTATATTGTTAGTTGCTCTATTAGCAGGGTAGATCACTGTTTTTTTTTTAAAAAAGCGGTGGTCAACAGAAAATTGTCTTTTGTGTTCAGGCATAGACCAAACAGACTCCAGGGGACCATGGCGTTTTATTGCTGCAACATATTCCTTGCAGTAGCTAGGTCCAGGTAAGAAATCAGTCTTGATTTTATTTCTGTAAATTGTAAAATGTTGGTGGCTGAGCTGCTTATATATTTGAAAAGTGCATTGTCATTATACTTATGCTACATTTACGGGGATGCTAGACTCGGTAATGATTTGGATTCCTTCACTGGGCCTTATCGGCCCCTTCCAACTCAAGTAGTCTATGATCTCGTGGTGCAGTGGTTAAACGCCTGTCCTGCAGGTAAAACTGTGCTCACGACCTGAGGTTCAATCCCAGGTAGCCGGCTCAAGGTTCACTCAGCCTTCCATCCTTCCAAGGTTGGTAAAATGAGTACCCAGCTTGCGGGGGGGGGGCGCAATGTGTAGCCTGCATACTGTAATTAAACTGTAAACCACCCAGAGACTACTTGAAGTGGTATCATGGGGCAGTATATAAGCAGAACACTTTGCTTTCTGAAACACCTGGTTTTGAAGAACAGCCTGGAATTTATTTTAGAAGTCTTGATCCTCTAAGGCAGGCATGTCCAAACTTTTTTGTTATACAAGGGTCCACTGTACTGTATTCTGAATCTCATCTTGTCTGTTTTTACAGAAATCATCTCTTTGTGTGCTTTCAGCCTAGATGAAAGCTTGCACGCAAGCACTGAGGGTTTTTTGTGTGTGTGTTCAGTTTGCATCCAAGAAAGTGGTTGCTAACGACCATAGTTACTTAGTTACATAGTTACATAGTTACATAGACAACTCCCATAGTCCTTTACCATTGGCAATCTAAGCTTAGAATTCTGGGAGTTGTGGTCCAAAACATCAGGAGGGCCGAAGTTTGGACATGGCTGCTCTAAGCTGTGTTTGTGTGTGCGCACTTGCCCAGAACTCCATCAGGTCAGCACTCAGGCAGTGGACAACTGTCTTGTTTACTTCCTGTTTTGAATGAAGCCCTGCCTATCCACCCCCACATGCCTTGAATGGGGCTCCTGCACAGCAGGGCAGAAAATAAGAGGGATGGTTGGTCTTGACCTTTCAGAGCCAGGAGGCATTTCCTTCACAAGGCTGTAGACCAGGCATGTCCAAACTTCGGCCCTCCAGATGTTTTGGACCACAACTCCCGCAGTCCTTTGCTATTGGAAATACAGGGTTGGAATTCTGGGAGTTGTGGTCCAAAACATCAGGAGGGCTGAAGGTTGGACATGCCTGCTGTAGACAAACTATCGAGCCCGTGAAAATCCAACTAGACTGGACATTCTTATATCATTGCCAGCACTGAAATTCTCACTGCTTCCTCAGGTCAGTAGAAGGGAAGCATCAACTGTAGGCCCAAAAGTTGGACGCACCGCCCAGGTGAAATCCCCTCCATGCTGGTTCTTGGTACAGTCTTGCGTTCTGGGAATGAGAAAGTTCTTTTTTCCTCTTCCAGGGGACCTCATCTCCTGATACACTCCAGCTGCTCCCCGTTTTCTCCGTCGCTTTCGTGTTTCCAGCTGGTGGACTCGCATGTGAACCGCGCCTACCCAAAGGATGCCGAGAGCCAGCAGCACCTCTGGGGCATGCAGCCAGGCATGGCGTTACCGCACCTGCTCGGCAAGCCAATGCGCACGTTTCACTCCTCCGCTTACTGGCGCCAGGAGCTTCAGGACAAGCCTCCTCCCGGCAAAAGAGCTGCCACGACGGACGGCGAGGGGACCAAGGGCCCACTGATCCAAGAGACAGAGCTAGCCCGGAGGTCGTTACGGCAGAGGGTTATCGACGAACTGAAGCATTACTATAACGGATTTCACTTGCTTTGGATTGACACGAAAGTCGCCATTAGGATGGTGTGGAGGCTGTTGCACGGGCAGATCCTCACCAGAAGGGAGCGGCGACGGGTGAGCGCTCTCTTGGAAGGGCACTAGCAGAAGAACTACTGCCGTGGAGTGGATTTTTATCGACAGTGGGCCCCTTCCGACAGATGGAGCGAACAGTTTCTCTTGGGGGGGGGGGGCTAACACACCCGAAGGCCACAAACTTCCAGTGTCTTGGATGGATGGATGGATTGGGGGTAGGGTGGGGTGGATGGATGGCCGGCCAGCCGGCCAGCTGGCCAAATAAAGCACAGCCAGGGTTGGTGTGTGCTAGTTGTTTGGTATGCTGTTTCCAGATTCTTGTTCACTAGATCGGCAAGAGGCTCACATTTGCTTTGGTTGTTCAAAATGTTTCCCCTGGGATCTGTTTCCGGGGGGAACCTATCTGATGCCCCTTTAAAAGTTCAGCAACACAGTGGTTAAATGCCTGTCCTGCAGGTAAAACTGTGCACGACCTGGGTTCAATCCCCGGTAGCAGGCTCAAGGTTCACTCAGCCTTCCATCCTTCCGAGGTTGGTAAAATGAGTACCCAGCTTGCTAGGGGGGCAATGTGTAGCCTGCACTCTGTAATTAAAACTGTAAACCGCCCAGAGACTACTTGTAGTAGTATGGGGCGGGATATAAGCAGAACACTTTGCTTTGCTTTCTGTCTCTTTTTATCAAGGGACGGACACTGCCTTTGTCCCTTCCGCCAGCTAAATTCCCTGTTCAATCGGTGGCAGCATAACCTTTCTGCCAGACATGTTTCTTCGTGTTCTGAGATGCCAAGCTAAACTGGCCTGTGAATTGTACATGTGTGACGGCAAGCCTGAAGGCTTAGGTGGTTCTCCCTTCCCTTTGACCATTTTGCAAAGAGGGGGCGGGAGTGTTGTTTTTGGTTCAGTTTTCAACGCTGGCTCCTTGTTGTCTTTGTACCAGAGCACTGGCAGGCAAAACTAACAAAGCTTGGTTTATGTAATACAGTGTTGGATTAGGCCTGAATATCATTGCTCATCCTTTCTGATGGGCTGTTACAGAGGATAACCCCTCCTTTTGGCTTCTTTTGGTAAAACAACTTTTCATAACTGTATTTTTGATATGATCAAAGCTAACTATGGTGGATATTATGTTGGTTAGCTATTTTTCCGCGGGAAGAGACGTGGCACTTCATCTCACACTCTTAAGGTTTTCTTTCACCTTGTACTGTAGACCTGTGGTCTTACTCAAGAATTTTCTGTGCAGATTGGTTGGGCTGTCCTTAAATGAATGCATATCCAAAACTGTCCCACCATTCTTTGTAGTATTAGGGCCGTTTCCAACACTTGAGTGTCATCAGAAGACATTTAGTGTGTAACAGTAATATTTCCTGCATCGGCAGGAGAGAATGGCCCCCTTCCCGCTCTGTATTCCTAGGATTATTCCAGGTATACAATAATTTGAAAGGCTGCACACACATTTGACAGGCGTGCTAAAAGTAAGCAGGGAGGTGAACTTCCAGGTCGTTGAAGTTATCTCCACCCATGCTTCATTCTTGCGGATTTCCTTTCCCTGGGAGGTGATATTTGGAGCAGGGCTTTTCCCCCCTGCCAATTTCAATGGTTTTAAGGATAATGTCCTGTTTCGATATTTTTGTCTTACCGCCGCAGCTGATGAGGACGTCTGCTGATCTCTTCCGGCTTGTCCCCTTTTTGATATTCATCATCGTGCCCTTCATGGAGTTCCTGCTACCTGTGTTTCTGAAGCTGTTTCCTGAAATGCTGCCCTCGACGTTTGAAACGGAATCTAAAAAGGTCAGTGTGGGAGGGGATAGGCTTGATTATTTATTATTTATTTACTAAATTTATATACTGCTCCATCTAGCTACATGGCTACTCTGGGCAGTTTACAAAATATCTTGTTTAATATCTTGACCTGCTGGATAGTTCGGTGGCTAAAATGACTTTTAGCCACTGACCCAAGCACTTGCATCAGTGGCTAAAAGTTATTTTAAACATCACACACCACTCCCCCAGCTCACAAAGGAGGAGCTGCCAGGCCCTGCTGCATTTCCCACCCTAGACTTATACTCGAGTCAATATGTTTCCCCAGTTTTGGGGGGTTAAATTAGGGGCCTCGACTTAGACTCGGGTCGACTTATACTCAAGTATATACGGCAATTTTGTTATCAGAGGTACCACTGCATGCTTGAAATTGAAAGAAAGGGGCGGTATGTTCTGGAAGCATGCAGCGCTTTCTCACTGTCACCGTTCACCTGCCTTACAGGAAGAAAAGCAAAGGAAGAAGCTGAGCGCGAAGCTGGAGCTGGCCAAGTTTTTGCAGGAGACCATCGCCGAGATGGCCCGGCGGAACAAGGCCACCACAGGGGAGGCCACGCAGCAGTTCTCTACCTACGTCGAAAAGGTACA
>JAHTLZ010000327.1:18748844-18790681 GCA_023846285.1 Phrynocephalus versicolor
AGATAGATAGATAGATAGATAGATAGATAGATAGATAGATAGATAGATAGATAGATAGATAGATAGATAGATAGATAGATAGATAGGAAAGAAGTCAGGAAAGCAGTGAATTGATTAGTGAGAGAGAGATAATAAGAGCATGAATGGGAAGAATAGTTTCTCAAATAGTATTAAAAATGACTTGAGTGTTGGGCGCCTGGTGACCCTGTCTAAGGACAGGATTCCCAACTGCAGTGTGGGATGGAAGCAGGAGAAGGCAGGTGTGTTTTCCTCCAGCAACTGGGTCTCTCCCTTTGAGCAGGTCCGGCACAGCGGCCAGCGGCCGAGCACCCAAGAGATTGTCCAGTTTTCCAAGCTCTTTGAAGACGAGCTCACCCTGGAGCACCTGGAGCGGCCGCAGCTGGTCATCCTCTGCAAGCTCCTGGAGCTGCAGCCCATCGGCACCAACAACCTCCTCCGCTTCCAGCTGTTGATGAAGCTCCGGTCCATCAAAACAGACGACGAGGTAAGAAAGAGGTCGCCTGTCCCTGAACCCTCTGCCCGCCCCCGCCCTCCGCCCCCGGTCGTCTAGAGAAAGATGGCTCAATCTCCCCTCCTCCAGCGACGTTTTCCTCTGCAATTTATTCCGTCAGTTTCGAGAGATCTTTCTACCAGATGTTGGGGGATGCGGTTTGGGGTTGATTAGTTTTTGATTCACTGCCCTTCTTCCATCAACATAAACAGAAAGCCTCTTGCCTCTAAACTTAGGCTTCAGATCTCTGCTGATCTACTGTCTACTGTAGGGGAGGGCAGCTTAAGTATTCAGACCACAAAGCCCATCAGCCCCGTGGCATGTGTAGCTAGGGGAAAATGCAAAGAGGCAGGGGAAAATGCAAAGACACGGGCAGAAAAGCTAAAAGGAGAAATGGCAACTTCACACGCACGCGCACACACACACACACTGAAATGAAGGAAGGGCTCACGAAGCAGGATTAGATTAGCTCAATCAGTAGCATTAAGAGGCAGGTCACGCAGAGAGGTTGAAAACTAGGCAGGGATTATAACAGGGCAGGAGTAAGAATTCCGGAAGGAAATTATTTACAAGATAAAAAAATTAGCTCATGTTATTCCAGTGTTCTCATCCTGGAATGGAATGATTATGCTCTTCCAGAGACTGATTCAAGAATCGTAAGCTACATCTGCTAATGTTTCTGACCTCAGTGTGACAGCTAAAGGGATATATAACCTTTAGCTGGCCTTTTGAGTGCGCCCACCTGAAATCTGGGAGATGAAAAGAAAGTCTCTTAACCAAATTAGTGCTTCTTAACTGAGCATCTGCTTTTTAACCAATGCTTCTAATGCGTGCGATGTTAAAATGTCCATATGGGTGACTTTTGTATTTACTGGCATCCTTCTGAGAAGGTAGTAAAATGAAGCTGCTTGTCTAATTAAAAAAAACACGCCAGTGCCTTGTCGAATGGAAATAGCATATTTAGATGTCTTTTCATTTAAGGAATTGAGCCTGGCCATCCAGCTCTTCCGAAGAGGGGGGTTTACTGCTGTCTTTGGATGCCGGAATCTGTTTATGGATTTCTTTTAGAGGGTCCCATTTGCTCAGAGGGAGGAGGGGGATGGATTTCTAAAAGACCCCAACCATGCAGACCTCTTTGCTGTTTGCAGATGATTGCCAAGGAAGGGGTGAATGGCTTGAGTGTTTCCGAGTTGCAAGGCGCCTGCCGAACCCGAGGGATGAGGTCCCTGGGTCTTACCGAGGAGCAGCTGAAGGAACAGCTGAGCCAGGCAAGTACGGGGCACGGGAGGGAGGGAGCCTTGGTCTCAGAAGGTGGTGTTGGCTCTTGGGTCCTTCCCCATGTATTCTCCTAGGTTAGGAGAAATTATATGGGATATTGTTACAACCAATGAATGAGGTTTCAGTGTGGTTCAGAAACCTGCAGAGTTGCACAGTGGGGTAGAAGGATTATTGCAGAATACAGGTTGGAGCTGGGAGACCAAGGAACTTTGCATAAAAGCTTATATTACATATTGACACGATCGACATCAAGATAAGACACCCGAGTAGTGGGAAATGGCTATCTTACCAAAAGCAGTCCCAAAGTAAATGGATTTCAATGCTGCCTTTTATACACATTGGCAACATAGTTTAGACCAGTGGTTCCCAACCTGGGGGGGTCGAACAACCATTTCACAGGGGTTGCCATGATCCAGTGAAGGGTATAAAAGTCTTGGGTCTGGAGGCAGGGGGGGAAAGGGGGGAAAGAGTGAGTTACAGCTTGATAGGTTGGAGGCGATGTCAGTCAATGGCACTGGAGGCTGCAATTGGCTGAGGGTGCCTGTAGAGGGAAGTTCTCGATGGCCCCTGCGGCATAGTGGCCTGCCAAAGGGGGCTTGTGACTTCTTCCAAGCAGGGCAAGGGGGTCACCACCACATGAGGAACTGTACTAAGGGGTCACAACTCCAGGCTCACCAAGTGGTCTTCTGATATTCCCGCTGCTCTATCTGCCAGGAGCCACTGGAGAGTGAGTGAGAGGGTGCTGAGGTGGCAGAGTGATATCACCCTAGTTTGCTACTTGAAAAGCTTGATCTGGGCTCTTCAGGGCCATGGGTGATGGCTGAAGCAAGACCAGGGGCGGGTAGTCAAGCCAAGGTCTAACCCCAGGCCGCTGTCTGGATGGTCATGCGAGCAAGAGTGCTCACTTGTCTAAAGGGGGAGCTGGCTCAAGTTCCTAAAACTCTTTTGAGACAGCAGATTCATGTATACTTTTCTCGACTGAATGCCATAAATCGTTTTCACAAACCACTTCCTTCTTCATCTCGTCCCCAGTGGCTAGACCTGCATCTGAAAGAGAACGTCCCTCCTTCCCTCTTGCTGCTGTCCCGTGCCTTGTATTTGACAGAAGTGAAGCCCAAGCCAGTTCCTGTGATACCCCCTGAGGTGAGTGAGATCTGCATCTGTCCCTTGGAAGCGATCGCCGTCTCGCCTGGCTTCCTTGGTGCGTGCGGAAGGATAGTGAGAAACTGGGGCTATGCCAGCTATAATGCAGCAACTCCTCAAGGAGTGGCAGAACGGCTTTTGCCAGAGGGGAGGGCCTCCCTGTGTGTTTGTGTGTGTTTATAAGGCCACCTTCCCTCTGCAAGTGCCCTCGAGATATTTGGGTCTGCAATTCCCATAATAGCAGCTAGAGATGGGCACGACTCAAAAAAATAATTTTTCGTTTTTCGTTAAGGGGTCCATTTCGGTTCGTTTTCGTTTTTCGGGGGGGTTGCGCATTTTTCGTTTTCCTTTTCGTTACGAAACAAAACAAAAAAACAAAACAAAAACAAAAATTTCGCTGAGTCGTGCCCATCTCTAATAGCAGCTATTGGGGGCAATGGCAGGCATTGTGGGAATTGTAATCTAAAATGTCTGGAAAGTAGCAGACTAGGGGAAGCCGGTAAGCATAAAGACGTAATCACGACAGGTGCTTTTAATACTTACTGCGTTACATCCAGTCAGTTCAACTTTTATCCGGTTGGAATGAATGAGACACGTTGGACACATCTCCGTCCCCTTTGAAGCCAGTGGCATCTGACTTTAGCTGACGTCACCTAGAACAGGACTTCTGCTAGGGAGAAAATTCTGCTGAGGCAGGCCACTTAAAATTCTGCTCAGCCCAGTCCTGCTGAGGCAGGCCTCTTATTGTACGCTGAGAGTCCAAGCCCAGAGCACATGTATGTGACTTAAATTATGTTGGTATAAACAAGTATAGAAATTAATTCCTAGGGTTCGTTGACATTTCACAGAACACCAAGGTAGCCAAATCGCATTTTATTAACACTGTCATAGACCGAATTACACAAAGGTAGCAAATGAGTTTCCAGATAAATTATCCAATTAATACTAGTTCTTCAATTCATTCTTTCGTTGAGCTCCACTTAATTTGCAGTGCAGGGGAACACGAACATGTGCGCGCTCGCGTGCACGCGCACACACACACCTTAGTTAAGGCACCCAATGAAAACAGTCCATTGCATGGTAGTTAAGCTGAGAACAGCACTTTCTATTGGCATCAAGGAATGCTAGGGTGGTGTAGATTCAGGGCTAGGTCTCTGTAGACCCAGCCATCTCTGTATAAGGTTGCAGCCTTAGTCAGGATCTAGCCCACTAAGTGGCTGCTCAGTCCTTTAGCATGTCACCTAAGAGGCAAGTCCCACTGCATGGGTTTGGGCTTTATCACAGCACCTAGCAAGCATCTGCAGGGTTGTGATTTTAATTGTGACTACTGGAGGGTAAGCAAGATTTGGGGCTGTTCTGGTATTATCTCCTCCTCCCAAAACTTAAAATAGTACCCTTGAACAAATTATGTGGAATGTTTGTTCAGCTGATGCTCCCAAATAATGACTTTTTAGTGGGCATGCAATGGTGCCACATCCTCTATGGCTGTTCCCAGGCTGATCCCAGCAGAAACGAACGTTAATTGCAGGTCACAAGCCATGATGGGGAGATGTGTTCTCTCCAGGCTTAAAGGGAGGATACCTCCAAGTGCCAGAGGCAGGGGGGTGGCATCAGGAGATGGGTCTCTTGTTGTCTCATGTGCTCCCAGAGACATTTGGTGGGGCCACTGTGAGATGCAGGAAGCTGGACCAGATGGGCCGTTGGCCTGATCCAGCAGGACTCTTCTTATGTTCTTATGAAACCTTGTCCCTATGTCTTTCTTCCTGCCAGCATCTTTCAGTGCCCCAGTGATTGTCCCTCTTGCTGGTGGGTTCACACACACCCATGTGGTGATGCAACAAACCCACGCCAGCATTGCTGAACACCTTCACATTTCCCTTAGGTGACCGGACCAAATCAGGTAGTCTGGCTCAATAGTGACAACTGACAAGCGTAACGTTTTAATTTTGTTTAGCCTCTGAAGAATGAGGAAATGGGTGCCGAAGATCACGAGACGTTGCTGGATCCTGCTCCCACGGTGCAAGAAAGAAAAGTGAGCAGTGGTGCTTGTATTATTTTTGCAGGGTGGGTTGGGGTTGGGGGAAAAGTTCCCTCTTCAGGATAAACATACACAGTTTTGGTGCAGATAATGCACACATGCTCCATCAAAGTGGAATGAACAGCTCTGTGGTGAAAACGGACCTCCTGACAGAGACTCCAAGACATGGGATAATTTACTGTATATACTCGAATATAAGCCTAGTTTTTCAGCCCTAATTTTGGGCTGAAAAAAAGGGGTCCTCGGCTTATATTCGGGTCAATACTTTTAGCCACTGAGGCAAGTTTGGGTCGGTGGCTAAAAGTCATTTTAGACATTGTGTGCCGCTTCTCATGACCCCCCCCCCCATGTTTAAAATGACTTTTAGCCACCAACTCAAGCACTTGCCTTGGTAGCTAAAAGTCATTTTAAACATCACATACACACCCAGCTCACAAAGGAGGAGTTGCCAGGCCCTGCTGCATTTCCCACCCTAGGCTTATACTTGAGTCAATAAATTTTCCCAGTTTTTTGGGTTTAAATTAGGGGCCCCGACTTATACTCGGGTCGACTTATACTCGAGTAAATACGGTATGTCTTGCAGGTGGAGTATCGGGGGGGGGGGGAAATGAAATAATTTGAGTTCTGTTCTAGTTCTTCTCCTGAATTGTGGAGAGGAATCTACAAATCAGGTTTTATTTCTGTCCCCCCCTCCCCTAATCTTTTGAAGAACGAAGAATTTATACTTCAGCCGACAGAGAAACTACCACCTCCTGAAGTATCCGCCAAACCTCCTACAGGAGAGGTGAGTTTTAATTCTAGTTAATCCTGCAGCATTATCCCACTAGCCTCTCTGCTCCCAACACAGGATATCGCTGGTGGTGTGATAGAGCGAAAATGGATGACAGGCTTTTATCATGTCTGCACCGACTTGACAGGTTTGTGGCACAATCCTTTCCCAGTCAACCAAAAGAACTGGAGCATCCAATGAAGTTAGTAAGTCAGAAAAGACAGAGTCTCAGGATGCTATTGGGGAGAGAGATTTTTTATTTGAAAAGATGCCCAACGCGTTTTGGCTGAAAAAGCCTTCTTCAGGGCCTGTATTTCACGTAAAAAGTTACGCAGAGATATCTCGAAAGGTAAACGCCATTCCTACGTCCACTTCCACATCCAGCAGCAAGTTAAGAAGTAGGAATGGTGTTTACCTTTCGAGATGTCTCTAGGTGGGAAAGGATTGTTGGTAAGTCAGAAGAGACTGAGTCTCAAGAACCTACTGCAGAGAGATATTTTTTATTTGAAAAGATGTCCAACGCGTTTCGGCTGAAAACACCAAAGTTTTTTTTTAAATTTCTGGGTAGGAAAGGGTTGTTAGTAAGTCAAAAGAGACTGAGTCTGAGGATACTATTGCAGAGAGATATTTTTTATTTGAAAAGATGCCCAACGCTCTAGGTTTTCTTTTACTCATGCCCTGCCTTATTTTGTACATCTCGGTCATATCATATATAGATGTTAAAGGTGCTGCATCATCATAGGGATACATACCACCCAGTTACATGTGCTGATCCAGGGATGCTTCCTTACAAACGAGACACACAGAATTGAAACCGGACTTGGCTCTGCGTGCGATGTGTATAGATGACCAGGATGAGACCATCCACTTCGCCGTTCCAAAGCTGCACGTTCACATCTTCTGTTACTCCTATTTCTTTCTCTCCTCCGTAGACGAAAATAGAAGCTTCGCAGAGCAGCAAAGCGAGCGCGAACGGAGCCTAGCTGTTCCGTCGGCGAGGGCTTCAGGAACGTGTGACCCTGAAACGGAACTTGCTGAGCGTCGGGGCCCATTCCTGTAGACCAGCGCCTTTCGACGCACAGTTCCCCGTGACCATCCCCTGAGCCCTTTTGATTTGCTGTGGGCGATTTTCTTTGCATCTCAGCCAGGCAAAAGCAAAAAAAAAAGCAAAACAAAACCAAAAAAAGCACCTTGTGTATTTATAGTGGAACCTCCTCATTTATTCTCTACTGAGTAAATTAACTTATTTTTGTAGATATGTACATAATCGCACAACTGGGACAGGCTGGAACTTAAGCAGCATTGTCATATGTGAAGATTTGTATTTCTTAAACTTTTAGTAAAGCAGTGAACGGTTATTACTTCCATTTTTATTTTGACAAAAAGTGAAACTAGTATCGGAGCGTGGGTTGAACACTCCTGTTTCGGAGAACAGCAAAGAACACTGTGGTTTTGACAATCCACAAGGTGGTGACGCACGTGTTGAACTGGTTTACCATCAGCTCCTTGACTTATTTCCTTGGAAGTAACTTTGGGAGTGACCTTGGAAGTAACAGAATGACTGGCTTTCAGATAAGGAGGCATTTGGAGTGGCTGGATCTCAGAGGAATAATCAGGCGTGGCCCGCTGTTGTTAAAGGAGCATCTGTGATTCCCGTTTAGTATATGGTGCACAATACAAATTTCATTGCATTTCCTCCTCCAGTAGCTACAGACCCTGATTCCTATTTCCTAAGAACATCAGAAGAGCCCTGCTGGATCAGGCCAAAGGCCCATCTAGTCCAGCTTCCTGTTTCTCACAGTGGCCCCACCAAATGTGTCCGGGAGCGCACGAGACTAGATCTCTGTCTCCTGATCCCACTCCCCTGCATCTGGCCCTTGAAGTACCCTGGTTTTTAGCCTGGAGATGACACATCTCCATCATGGTTTGTCATCTGTGATGGACTTTTCCTCCAGGCCTTAGAGATGACTGATGTGGCAGGCCACCCTTGGCGCCAAGATGAAGGGTTTGCTGAGAAGCTTGGTGATCCATTGTGGACTGCACTGACAGCGTTAAGCTGGGATGGAAAGCAGGCATCGGAACCTACCAGTCTCTAGAGGTTATTTGGGAGCTGGCATAGCAATAAGCTTCCTGCATAAATCCCCTTCCATTCATTTTAAGAAGTTGAGTTTGGCTAATGAATGCCAGCATTCGGTCCAAATTGCAACACAGCCCTCCAGTTTGATTGCTGCTCTCATCCTGGCAGGAGCTGTGCCGCATAGGGCTGATGGTAGTTGTAGTCCAGTCACATCTGGAGGATCACAAGTTGCCTGCCCCTCTTTAGTACAGAGATGGGCATGTGTCACGTTTCGCCGTGGTTTGGCAGATTGGGCCCAATGGTGTTGCGTGGGGGATCCGGATTCTGTGCCCTGCCTTCTCCGGGGGGGGGGGGCGTACCCACAGAAACAGCACCAGGGGCCTCCCTGCCCCACCTCTTCCTCTGGGTGGGTGCCTGTGGTAAGAGGTAGGGCACAGAATCCAGGGAGGAGAGTCGATCCTCCCAACTGTGGCGAAGCACCGAACTGTGGTAAGTGCCCATCTCTTCTCCAATCGCTAGTGATTACAAGGCTCCAGTTATTACATGAATTTGGGTAGTCTCGGCAGATTCAGGGTGATTATACCCAGAGGCCTGGAAGCACAGGTTCTGCAGCAGGAGAGCCACTTGAAACTGTACTGTGTCCAGTTCTCTGCACCTCAATTTTAAAAGGATGTTGCCAACCTCGAGCGGGTCCAGAGGAGGGCGACCAGGATGATTGAGGGTCTGGAAGAAATGTCTTACAAGGAATGGCTTCGGGAACTGGGAATGTTTAGCCTTTCAAAAAGAAGGCTGAGAAGGGGATATGATAGCTATGTTTAACTATTTGAAATGATGTCATATTGAAGAGGGAACAGGTTTGTTTTCCATAGCTTCAGAGTCTAGGACTCGGGGCAGTGGTTTCAAACTACAGGAAAAGAGATTCCATTTGGACATAAGGAAGAACTTCATGACGGTTAGAGCTGTTTGGCAGTGGAAGATGCTGCCACAAAGGAGGGTGGTGGAGTCTCCTTCTTTGGAGGCTTTTAAGCAGAGGCTGGATGGCCATCTGTTGGGACTACCATGATGGGGGTTCCTGCATGGCAGGGGGGTTGGACTGGATGGCCTTTGAGGTCTCTTCCAACTCTAGGATTCTATGATTCTTTCAAACCAAGACATACACTTGCCTTCCTTTGCTAGTTGTTTTTCCTCTGATACACCCAACACTCTTTTGACATTGGCAACAGGAAAGATGCCACATTTTCAAACATTGATGAGAAACCAAAGCCATTTGCAAGAAGGAGGCAGGGAGGGCTGGGTGAAACCGTACTTGATGTCTGTGTTAGAGGCAAATCCTCCAAAGAATTGACATCGGTCACGTCTGTCTCGGCAGGCCTTAATTGCCACAGAAATACTCGCACTGAACAGACTCGACTAGGAAAACACTTGTCTGACAAGAGCGGCCGTGTCAGGTATTGATCTGCCGAGGGGCCGGATTCGGCTCAGCAGGGACGCACCAAGGCTGGAGAAGTCCATCGGCAGCTGGGAGATGGGTTGGCATGCCACTAGAGAGGAGGCTTGAGATTGACCGAGAGGAGGCCATAAACGACGTATCCTGCTTTCTCTTTTTCCACCGTTGCAGCTTCCTCTCGCTAGGGAGCAGCACAGGCCCAGAGTTGCTCTGAAGAGCGGCTGCTGAGAAGGGCGGAGGAGAGGGGGGGAAGAGAATTTCTTTTTCCCATGTAAGAACTGCAGACAAGAAGGGAGGCGGGGGGGGGAGTCACCCCCATCCGCACTGCATACCTGAGCCAAAGAGAGAAATCATGGTTGCACAACCTGAACACACCGTTTTGCTTCATCTTGGAGAATAAAGCACCTATTTCTGCTCCGGGTTTTAGCTGATTTTAACCTCAGGGGCCACCTAGACAATTTGTGTCACCTGCCCTGGACCCAGGCTTCTGATGCTTGGTGGCGCAGTGGTTAAATGTTTGTCCTGCAGGTAAAACTACGCTCACGACCTGGAATTCAGTCCTAGGTGGCCGGCTCAAGGTTCACTCGGCCTTCCATCCTTCCGGGATCAGTAAAATGAGTACCCAGCTTGCTGACAGGGCAATGTGTAGTCTGCATAGAGTAATTAAAACTATAAACCACCCAGAGACTACTTGAAGTGGTATGGGGTGGTATATAAGCAGAACACTTTTCTTTGATGTCTGTCAGGGTCCTGAAATCACAGAGACAGGAGGAGCCTAGAAACCATCTTGTCAGACCTGCAGCTTGGCAAAGTTACTTTTTTAAGGCTGTTATTCCCAGAATGTCCCAATCTTCCTAGCTACTGTCCATAAACTGATTACAAGGGGATTTGGGAGATCTGTCTGTCTGTCTGCCTGCCTGCCTTCCTATGTGTATCTGCTTGAAATAGTTTTATGCCACCTTTCTCCTTAAAAAGAACCCAAGGCAGCTTACATAATTAAAAGACGATATGTAAAATAAGTGTACAAATACACAAAAGGATCCAACATGCCTTCACTGAAAGTCAGTAAATGAAATCCAACGCCAAAAACTCATCCAAAGCAACTAAACCCCACGTAGGCAGCCAGACACTCAGGGAAAGCTTGCCTGAAGAGAAAAGATATTGCCTGGCAGTGGAAGGACAACAAAGTGGGCCCAGCCAGGACTCCGGTGGGAGGGAGTTCCAAAGTCTGGGAGCAGCAACCAGCAACAGAGAAAGTCCTCTCCTGTGTCTCCACCACCAAATGCACCTGTGGAACTCCAGATATTAACGTTTTCAGCCCCTACATATGTTGGGCAAAGGGGGTGAGGATTTGGAATGCAGGGGAGAGAGCTTTCAAGGTCTAAATCAGGCATGTCCAAACTTCGGCTCTCCAGATGTTTTGGACCGCAACTCCCACAGTCCTTTGTCATTGACAATCAAAGCTTAGAATTCTGGGAGTTGCGGTCCAAAACATCAGGAGGGCTGAAGTTTGGACCTACTTAGCATCGCTGCTACCTCTTGGCTTGCCTAAGAAGCTTTCCTACAGAACCTCAAGGGGATGAAGCATCAGCTGACAGTCTGCTGTTAGTGCCCAGGATAAGCCCAAATATGTTCACGGCCCTTAAATTCTTTGATAAGGCTCTTTCCCATTCTCCATCCGTCTGGCGGACGCACATGAAAGCCGAAATAATCTAAATGCCTCCATGTTTTAATCTTTCTCTCGCCACATCTTTCAAACCATCCGAAGTGCGGTGTGGAAGTCTGGAAGTTGAGTCACGGCCACTGGACTTCTTTTCTTGAGAGACTGAAATGTTTTGCTGCTCATCCAAGCAGCTTCATCACTGAGGAAAGCTGGTGGTGAGGCCTCCATTTTATAGTTCACCTTCATTTCACATCACCCCTGGTCTGAATAGGCTCACAAGTTGGACAAGGACTACCCCTGACGTTGGGAGATGTTGAGTGCTCCAACATTGGAGGCATTCAAGAGGAGGTTAGACAACCATCAGCCAGATCTGCTTTGATGTGGATTCCCGTCTTATAAAAAGGTAAAGGTAAAGGTGTGTGCTAGTCGTGTCCGACTCTAGGGGTGCTGCTCATCTCTGTATTCAAGCCGAAGAGCCAGTGTTGTGCAAGTCCATGGCCACATGGCCAGCATGGCTGCAAGGAAACACTGTTTTACCCTCCTGATTTTTATGGCGGTACCTATTTATCTACTTGCATTGACATGCTTTTGAACTAGGTTGGCAGAAGTTGGGGTTTTCAGCGGGAGCTCGCTCTGTTGCATGGCAGCACCCGGGATTCGAACCGCCGAGCTGCCGACTTTGCAGCCGACAGTTTTCGAAAGCCTTACTCCACTGAGCCACCACGCCCCTGTCTTATAGTTCCCATCCAACTCCACGATTCCGTGATTCTAAAATGCCATCTGGTTTGCCCTCCTGTCTAAAGGAACAAGCTAATGTTTTCTCAAACTCCCACGTAGGCTGTATTTTATTGCTGGCTTTCCTGCCTCCCCATCCAGCAGGGGCGACTGTTTTCTTCTGCGTACAGCCTCCCCCCCCACCTCCAAAAGAAAAATTTGCTAATTGCAGATCCACCAGACACCCATCTGTAGAGATTTACCTCATCTCTCTGCCCATAAACGATCCGGTGAATCAGATCCCGGTTTCCAGTGCGTGGGTAGAAACCCATTTCCTCTACCACTCTCAACGTTGCTCCTTTTGCAGACCGATCGTAACATTCCCAGCTCTACAGAGACAATATTCAATCGCTCTTTGTTGACATTGGAAAGGCAGAGTTTTGCTTCTGTCTGCTTACTCGGTTTTTCCATACGTTGTGCAAACTCAAGGACTGTATTGCCAAGGGCAGGTTGGAACAATGATTGTGTAAGCTCAGTGTTTCTCCGCGCCCTCTCTCTTGAACATGGGCAGCCCCTGGAGTAATTCCGACTCTGAACCAAATCGAATGTTTCAGCTAACCGACACCCACCAAATTAATTGCTGGGCTGTAAGTCAACACATATCACTACTCTAGTTGGGATGCCAATTGAATGCAGACTCAGATGCTATAGAAATCTCAACTGCTTGCATCTCTCTCTCTCTCTCTCTCTCTCTCTCTGAATGTGCGTGTTTGGCCAGTAAAGATACCACCAATCCGGTACACATTTTAGAATTTTGCCTGTGACAATGTGTCTGCTGTTGATCGCACATGCCTTTGAGTCAAGAACAACTCTGACAGCGCTTTCAAGGTAAGTGAGATATTTGAATAGGCTTTGGCAGTTCCACACACCCAGTGAGTTTCTGTGGTGGAGTGGGGTTTTGAACTCGGGTCTCCTGAGTCCCCTAGGCCATTGCTCTACCCACTATACTACAAATGGCAATCCTACTCCCATTCCTTAGCAATAGGTAATACTGTACTTGGTTTCTGTGAAGATTCTAAGTCATCCAGGTGAGTTTATCTGGAAGTTGAGTCATGGCTACTGGACTTCTTTTTGAGAGACAGACCAGTAGCCATGACTCAACTTCCAGATGTACTTGGTTTCCTTATCATTAGTGAAATGAGAATGGACTAACCCAGTGTCAATGTCTAATTCAGCCTCCTGAAATGTTTATGCACCACCGGGGTGGGCGAGTGGGGAGGACCCGCTTCTAGGGAAAAGACACCACCACCACCACCACCACCACCACAACAACAACAACAACAACAAGAAGAAGAAGATTTGTTTATAATTTGTCTATTCACCTCCAGTAATGCACATTTAAAAATAGAGTTCCTTAGCACATCCAATCTCGCCTGATTTGGGAAGCTAAGCAGGGTCGGCCCTGATTAGTACTTGGATGGGAGACCACCAGGGAACACCAGGTGCTGTAGGCGCCTGGAGTAGGAACTGGCAAGCCACTCCAGTAATTCCTGCCAAGAAAACTCCATGGATATGGGGTCATGAAGAGTCGGTCACAACTGTAACGACACAACACACACACACATAGTGCTTATAGCACTCTCTGGGTTGTTTACAATTTAATTATGTTTGTTATACATTATCCCACCAGAGAGCTGGGTACTCATTTTACTGATCTTGGAAGGAGGGAAGGCTGATTGAACCTTGAGCCAGGTTCCTGGGCTTGAACTCTGGGTTGTGAACACAGTTTGGCTGGGGTTACATTATGTTAAATGCAAATCATGGGCAGTAACAGAAAAGGTGCCCTACATTTAAAGATTAAGAATTTTTAATACACTTCCAAGAACATTGCTGGGAAGCCACAATCCTGTTGGAAAAAAGGAAAATTTATTTCAAATATTTAAATAATAGAGCGGTCCCACGTGTTTCTGTGCTTTGTGTTTTTAAGTCTAATGGCTCGAGTGTTGTTTTTTAGAGTGGGATTTTTATGTTCTGGCTTGATCTGGCTGTGATTAAGAGTTCTCATCCTGCCTTTGCAGGGCCCTGAAACTGTGATTATCTGGTCAAACTTTCCCGTCGTCAGCCCCCGAAGTCAATCACTCGAAATGTTTAGAAAAGAGCATCTCAGGTTCATTTCAGAGGCCAAAGCAGACAAACCCCTAAATGCTTGGCTAGAGATACGTCTCTCTTCCATTATCCTGTATTAAATGGGATAAGATGTTCTCTTAAGATACATTTAAATGCTCTGCAAAAGGACAGCTTTTAAGGGAACTTTATCCCTGTGCAGGAAATTAAGGATATTATCGGAGTGATTTTCTTCAAGAAAAACGTAACAACAGTTTGAAACTTAAATCCCAGTCCTTTGGTATACTTAAAATATTATAGTTTCCTGCCTGAATAACACCATTCTTGTTCACCGGGGGCTGCAAGATGGGGACATAGGTCACTTTCATCTGGAAACCGAGAGCAAAATAACCATCTAATTGTGTGTCAAGTTCTGCTCTAAGAAGAAATAGGAATATGTCAAAGCTGCCCCCCTCTCCCTCCAAATGAAATAAACTACAACTTGAACTGTCTTGTGTGGCCCACTGGTTGAAGTTCACGACAGATTCCACAACCCAGTTCCGATGTGCCAGTGTAAACCTTAACAGTCGTCCTATACAAGTCTTATTGTAAGCCACTTTAGGTCCTTTTCCAGGAAGAAAGGCGGGATAAAAATATTCAAAATAAAATAAAATATCCATACTTCAAGACGGAAAAGCCTTTCAGATTATACAGTACTTTAAAACTTCCTTCCTACAGGAAAGCGTCAGGAATAGAAATAGCCTTTCAAGGCATAGTCACGGAGCACCTTTAAAACAAACTAGTTTCTTGTTGATGGAAAGATGAAAACGAGTTCGCCGTAAAGGTGCTACACTTCTCCTGGATTCTCTTGCTGCAATAGACCCACACAGCCAACCAACTAGATTGCCTTCTAAATATATATGTCACCTTTCTTGAAAAATTGAACTATACACTCCATCATTAGAGGAGGGAATTCTTTTTCACTTCAGAAACCATCTGATTGTCAGGGCAGGAACTTGAACCACTCTTGGGAGTTTCTGATTTAGCTTGCTTTGTTGTGTGATTGGTCCTTTAGAAAGCCAGCTTTGCCTGCAAGCGCGATGGCTCTGTTCAAAAGCTGTCGTTTGACCTCAACCTTCTCTAGTATGCGTTCCTCTAGTGGTTTCTGCTTAAAACATTTTATAAGCAAATAAGGAATGGAAAACATGTCTCTCTCTTTTTTGCAGTCTAATTAAAAATAACCAGTTACCCAGCAAGCTTGCATAAGGCCTCAGGTCTTATGTCTGTTTTCTGCCTCTTAAGTTGCAGGAGAGATACATGCTTGAACATTAGCATCAATGCAGGTAAAATCAAGCGGCTGCATTAAAGGTATTTCATTCATGATATGTTGATGTAAAAATATATCTTGTAAAAACACAAACTGCATTCCTTGAAGCTAAAGCTCTTTGAGATACTTTAAAAAGCCACAGCTGCTTGGTCAGTAGGTTGTGTGTGTGTGTGTGTGTGTGTGTGTGTGCAGGAGACAATTTGTTATTCGATTCCGTGTACCAATATATTTCATAGTGATTGTTTGGCTATGACACACAGTAGTCTAAATATGTTAACGAATCCACTTAACGAGGGGGCTTAACACATGTTAATATCGAGCATGCATGTTAGAAGACACTTTCATTTTGGGCCTTGATGCTTTCAGTCATCATCATCATCATCATCATTATATCCTCGGCATTGACAAGATCAACATCGGTCAACTACAAATGGTGACATTATTAGGAACAGCATATATTCTACGAAGATATCTCCAGTCATCTTAGGCTCTTGAAAAGAGCTCGATCATTGGAGAAGGCCAACTCCAGCTTAACACCGGGCAGCTGTGTTTTCAGATAACAACAACAACACCTGGCAGCTGTGTTCGCCAGATCATAATAATAATAAAATAGAAAATATATAATTATAAATAATAATGGGTCTGGTCCAGCGTGGCTGTTCTTATGTTCTTAAGTTTTTTGGCTCATCAGTCGTCGTTTTACCCTGATAGCATGCACCATTATTTGATGTAGAGGTGACAACCAGAATGTTCCAGGCTGTGCTAGCCAACAAAGCTGGGTTACCATCAGCTTCTCTATTGTGAATGTGCATGGGCACAGATATATATCTTGAGAAATGACTTCCAAAACCATTCGCTCACACCTTGGAAACGCAACGTCCTTGGACTACCGTTCCCAAGTTCCCCTCAGCCAGCAGAGGATAATGGGGACTCAGAGCTCTGCCTTAGCTGCCTCTTGGCCGCAACCCGGCCGTTTTGGAAACGGGGACTCCTCCACAAATGCCAGGGCTGGACGTGGAGGAGATAGGTTTCTGTCGCCCTGTCAGAGAACAGCGGGAGAAGGATGATGATGATGGACAGGCCTGGCCAACTGCCAGGTCGCTCTTTGTGTCATAAATGGCTGACAGGCCTCCTGACCTTGACTGGCGGAGGAGCCTGTCATCATGTTTTGTCTCTGGCTGTGTGAGCAGAACCTTGTCAGCCAGACTGACAGGACCAGCTCTGCTCAGGATGATTTCCCAGCACCCCGGCGCCCTAAAATACGTCATGCCGGGAACTGTTTGCATGAATAATAACTGGGGCTTTGGAGGCATCACACAACAGGGCAAGGCTTCTCATGTCTTCTTTTCCCAACTTACCACTGTCTGCGCTCCCGTGTTTTTTTAAAAAAAGAAATTGAACAGGTGAAAGTTCTGTAAGAAATTCAACAGGTGAATGCTGGAAGATGTCCCTCAATTCCTTGTTCTCAATACTTGGAACATGTCTTAATTGTATTGGACTGTATATTATCCTTCATTACTGTAAGCCGCCTTGGGTCCTTTTCCAAGGAGAAAGGTGGGGTAAAAATACTCTAAAAAAATAAAATAAATAAATAAGTACTGCCTCCTATCACAGTGGGGTCCAAACTTTAGCCCTCCAGAAGTTTTGGACCACAACTCCCACAGTCCTTTGTCATTGGCAATACAGGCTTGGAATTCTGGGACCTGTGGTCCAAAACATCTGGAGAGCTGAAGTTTGGACACCCCTGACCAAAAAAAAAGATTCATTTGTTGGATTTATGGGAGTCAGTTGCAGCCTCAGGGTGGCTGCAGATAAATTAGCTTGCCTTCTTCAGAAGAAATCATGGCCCATGTGAGGTGTAGAATTCACCCAACTTGGGTGTCATACATGTTGAACAGAGGAGGGCCAAAGCAGGCACTAAAAGTGTTCATATTACTTTTGTGTGTGTCTGCTGGAGCCAGGCTATTATTTGATCTCTGTTTTGCTAATCTGTTTATGCTCAACAGTGCTCCGACCAACTTCTCTGCCTACTCTCTGTAGCTGATGCAGCCTCGCAGAATGGCTCAGCTTGACGTGGACTACGAGATCTCTCTCAGTAAGTGCATCAAGAGACTTGTGAATAATTTAGCATCCGCCAACAAGACATCCTGCTCTTTCCAGCCATTGCTCTAGGGGTCTGGTGTCTTTCTCCTGAGAGATATGATTTATATGGCACCGGGTAGTCTTGATGAGTCTGTTCCCAGCCTCTGGTTTCTAACTACCATTATGCAGGGTGTGTCTTGGCTCGGAGGAAAAAGCTGTCCCAGCTTTGGACAAGGGCCATCTAGTCCAACCCCCTGACATGCAGGAACCCCATCACAATATTTCCGAGAGATGACCACCCAGCCTCTGCTTAAAAAGCTCCAAAGAAGGAGACTCCACCACCCTTTGTGGCAGCGTGGCAGCATCTTCCACTGCCAAATAGCTCTAACTGTCAGGAAGTCCTTCCTAATGTTCAAATGGAATCTGAACATTAGAGTCTGAATGAAGACTGTGCTTGTTCTTTAAGTATTGTTTACAAGAACAGGCTTGCTTTCCCTCCTTAGGGTTTTCCATGAGAGGTTGGGGCAGAAGCTTTAGTTGATAAGAAAGCCATTTGGCACCTTCCATTGACAAGCTAATTCTTCCCCACGGAATTTGCTTTGCATCCCGGAGCAGCACAGAGATGCCATTTGGAGAATTAGCATATTTAGCAGCAAACATCCCCCCCCCCCACGGACAACGGGGGTCAAAGACGCAGGAGTAGACACGGCACTGGGTAACAGTGATGGCTAACCGATATCTCTGTCTCTTGACAGATGTCTCCTGGGAGAACCAAGATTAGCATATGATGCCTCCCAAGAGCTCTCTCCCAACTCAAAGCCTTGTGAGCCAGGCTCGGCCGAGGGAACAATTGTGAGATGCAATCAAGAGTCAAAGCCTGGGAGAAGTGGCTGAGAGGTGTGGAGGTCATTTCAGGACCTTCCCACCCCTCCCCAATGGGCTACTAGGACTAGGGGGGCACTCCATGAAACTTTTGGAGGCTAGATCTCAAACCAATAAGAGAAAGGACAAGGGTGCATGGCTTGGGAAACCATTACATGGACAACATTTCAGTTGCCTCCTGGAAGATGATCAGCAGCAGTCAGACCTGTGGCTTAAATGAGGCCACCTTCAGGCTAAAACAGGGAGATCCATAAATGCAATTGAAGACTGAGCTATTTGCACTAGATACAATCGGAAAAGAATTAAGAAGCAAGATGTAAGATATATATGTTGAATAACAGTGTTGGGGAAGGCAACTCTTTAATTCCCTGTAAATTGCCTTTTTTAAACACCTGTTGGGCAATGAGTTACTTCTAAGTTCTGATGAACCATCTATATTGACTTACTAAGCTAATATGTTTATGTAACCAGTATAATTTGGACAGCACCCAGTGGGTTTTGTTTTTTTTTTGAAGGGGGCAGAATGTTTTCATTTTTGTTTGGCTTTTGCTCAGCCCTGGGGTGACCGAAAGAACCAGGAACTGGTCTCCCTGAAGGTCTGCTTGGAAAGGCCTGTGTCACATTTTGAACCTGGGCCTGATTGGAAGTAGTCTCGATGCTGGCGTGTATTGGATTTGGCTTTGAGGGGTGCAGTTGGGTGGCCGTAAGAAGGAACAGCTTGTCCTCGCCAAGAAGGACGAGCTACCGAAGGCCCATCTGTGCACCAGGCTCAGATACACAACGCCCCTCGCCACAACATCCGAATGAGGCCATTGCTGAGTTCTGTCCCCTGCTCGTGGAGCTAAAAAGACCAAGTCCACCATCCTGGGAGGTCCTTATTTTGACCTTCCTGCCAGATGGGCGGTAGGTATAAAAATCCAATAAATAAATAAATAAATCGATAAATTTCTGGTCTAGGCGAGAAGCGGTTAAAGTCCCACACTCAATTGGTCACATTTCAGGAAGTAACAAGAGACCAGCTGTCCTCGGGATGAAGCTATTTCATGAGAGAAAAGCAACACGCACAGCCCTGCCAGAACATCTGGCCTCTCCTAGTCCATGGTTAATTTCCTGCATTTGCTGAAACAACCCAAGGGTCAAACCCTGGCAGATGGATGGAAGCAACCGAGGAGAAGACTCCATTCTCTCCAGGCTGAGCCTGAACTGGGGAGCCCCACGTTCGCTACGTCCCCAAAGACCAACGCAAGGCAGGGGTGTTGGCCCTTAAGGCCCATTTACGTGGAAGCAGAGGAGGACAGGCAGTCCTTGCAAAACAGATCCCCCTGGCAGCGGAGGTCTTTGGAAGAGAACAAACAGGAAGCGTCAGTAGGAACGCAGCTCGGAGACCGTTGTTGCAAATGGCTTTTGGAGACGGACTCTCTGAACAGCTGGACTCGGGATCCAGTCTAAAAGATGGAACACGGCGATTAAGCCCAGCTGTAAACTTGCAGATTTTTAAAAGTACAGTACAAGCATTTAAGATGGGAAGCAGAACGAAGTAGATGAAGCCCCAACCTTACTTGCAGGCATCTATAGACAATATCTGTATATAAAGGGAGACATCTACTTACTGTTTAGGCTTTTTATAGCTTCTTAACTTCCCTTTTTGGACATCTTTTTTGGGATTGCCTCCTAATGCTACCCTGTCTTGAAGAGTGTTTGATGCCATGAAAACCTTCCAAACATTACAAGAGATTCACCATGATGTGCCCCATGTTTTTTTTTTGTTTTTTTTTTTGGATTTAAGATCTACTGCTTCGTTGAGGTCTAATACTAAGCTATAGTTTGGTATTACATGCATAAGTTTTGGGCTTGTAATTTATCCTTTTCCTCCAATGGCACGCTGCAAAGAGATATAAAGCTCTAAATTTTTATTCCCATTTAGCATTATGCATGTGGGTATGTTTAAAACATCTAGAATGCGCCAGAATGGAAAAGATGGATTAACAAAGTTTGCATGTGACTTGTTTCCCCAAATCGTAGTAAAGACTGATTACACTTTATCCTGGTCTCTAGATAGCAACTAACCGGTTAATTTATTATGGAAATGAAGACTTCTGCATTGTCCCTTGTGACCACATCAGAGATCACATAACGCCAAAGGACAGCTGTGCTGAATGAGGTAAACAGCAATCACATAAAGTCAACACATTGTTTCACTAAATTAGGCTTTGATTCCAAGGAGATAATTGGAGAACTGCAAACTCAGGGTTACTCATCGTGTTAAAAATATGAGATATATTGAGAGAATATGTCCGATGCTGCTATCTGAATCCCCTGGTAAATAAGGTAGTACAATAAAAGCCTCACCATGGAATAGTGCGTTTCCAAAGGCAGCTTAATAGGTGGACCCCTGTATATTTAAAGAGGCTTAAGTCCAAGGGACGAAACACACCAGCCCTGGGCTTCAAATAAATAATGGTAAAATAGCCATTAATGTGTGTGATTTATTTTCATTTCCCACCAGTTCTGGAGAGAGAAAAGGCACATGAGAGGGAAGCAGCATAAATATCGACTCATGTACGGTATTCTCTTGGACTCTTGGTTAAATTCGTTTCCCCCCCCCAAAAGAAAATAAATACATTACAAGAGTTCCAAATGCTTTCAAGTATGGCTGGCATGACCCTGGCCTCGGCAGGGTAAGGTAAAGGTAAACGTTCCCCCTCCACATGCGTGCTAGTTATGTCCGACTCTAGGGGCAGTGCTCATCTCCGTATTCAAGCCAAAGAGCCAGTGTTGTGCAAGTCCGTGGCCACGTGGCCGCCAATGGCTGCAAGGAAACAGTGTTTTACCTCCCCACTTTTTATGGCACTACCTATTTATCTACTTGCATTGACATGCTTTCGAATTGCTAGGTTGGCAGGAGCTGGGCTGATCAGCAGGAGCTCGCTCCGCTGCGTGGCACCCGGGTTTCGAACCGCTAAGCTGCCGACTTTGCAGCCAACAGTTTTCAGAGCCTTAGTCCACTGAGCCATCATGCCCAGGAAGGGAAATCTTGTTTCTTAAGCAGCTTTTCATGGAGACGCCTCTTAAGAAATGATGGGAAGAGGTGGCAACGGTCCGGGTCCAGTACTCCATCAGATGTGGATACAACTGTTACATAGATTCCATAACACATAGTCAATGCACGGTGAGCTTAATGCACCAGGAAACAGAATGGTCTTTTACTGCCTGTTGGCTTCACTTGTACAGACTCGCCATGAAACGGAGGGGCAGTGGAGGGCATTTTGGGGGGTAAAGTCACAAAATAGGATTTGGGGCAGGAAGGGAGACTCAGCCAATCTCATTGTGCACATGTTGTACATTGACAAGAAAGGTATTATTATTACACTTTGATGAACTGGAACGAACCTCTGAACTGAGGTTTGCGTCTAACTCTGATGGCTCCCCAACCCCATCGGGCCAACATTCCAGGATTCCCAAATCTGCCCAAAACATGTGGCGAACATGTTCCTTGCAGCCGCATGTTGAACTGAAGGCGTTTCAGCTGGACCCTCAAAAAGAAATACCACGAGTTGCTAAAGCGAAGGCTAATGGGGAACGGAAGAGAAGATTATTTTATGATGGGCTGCGTTGGCCCCAAAGGCATCAATATAGTTCACGGACACACGTCCCTGTTTAATATAGCCTCATATAAAACTGAAGCAGCAGCAATTTTTATTGACGTACCTAAACTGAAATAAGTTTTAGAACATAATTTAAAACAAAAACAAAAACAAAACCAGCCAAAGTAGCAAAATATATGATTTGTTGTTGTTGTCGCCGTGGGTGTTTTTGTAGCAACTGATACCTACCAGCCACTAGAGACAAGACTACCAAAGTGATACTGTATTATCTCTGGTAACAACCATTTTTTTTTTAAAAAAAGACATGTAAATATATAATTAATATTTATACATTTTGCAGCTATTTACATGAGATTTTTAGTTTGATCTCTGGAGCGTAGATTGATTGCATCGGGCCGCCTCCTGTTACGTGGGTGCTCTGAAGAGGTGTTGTCGTACCTGGTCGCTGCTGTGGTTTTGGTCAGCAAAGCACAAATTAAGGCCACAATATAGGCACCTTCCCTGGGAGTCAGCCCCCTGACCCCCCCCCAAAAAAAACAGCGGGATTTACCACATTTTTCTGTCTATAAGACTGTCTCCCAAAATCATAGTTTCGCAACCGAGCAGTTCTCTCCTTGACTTACTTCCATGTGTAAGACACCGCTCAATTTTAGTCTTAACAATTACAGACAGAAACATAGTCTTATACATGGAAAAAATACTGTGGAGATGCATAGGAATGTCCCGTACGAGTACTGGAATGAAGAAGTTGTCACAGGTGCTGGATCAGGATTGGTCCTGTACAGTAAGAACAACAGATGTGACTCTACGCCTGCATTAGGACCTTCCACTCGGGCGGCTGGATCCAAAGTGGCGAGGGGCTGCGTGGTTAGCTTATTGATTTATCACAGGTCGGATTCCTTCTGCTGCAAGTAAGTCAAAAGAAGGAGGAACACTCCCCCTGATCGTAGGAATGTTGTTCTTCCCCCAAAACCTTTCTGGGAACGGGACAGGGTGTTTCCGTCTAGGAGCTAGCATCCAGGTTTCCTAGCTTGTTCAGCGTCACGCTGGCCAAAATGAAAGAGGACAGGCTGGAGAAGTGTGTGTCTGTGTGTGGGTGTGGGTGTGGGGGACAGAACAGCTTAGCTTCAGTCCCTCAGGAAGTGTTGCTTTAAATGTGTGGACGGCCTTACCAACCCGGCTTCTGGAGGCGGACAGCTCGCTAGGGCGGCCGCTGTGAGGGGAAGCTGGTGGTGGCGGTGGCGGCGAGTTTGGCGGCTCAGAGGGGCTTTTCGGCAGCCCGCCGACCGCGGCGCTCCGCCACCAGTCCAGCTGGGAGGGGACGTGCGCAGACCGAGGCACGCCCCTTCGCTCGCGGACACACCCCACCCGTGTACGCAGAGAGGGCTCGCAAAAAGTCCCATGGGCGTGGCAGGGTCAGCGCCTTTTGAGTCCGCCGTTGGCAAGCTGAGGCGGGTGTTTGGGGAGGCAAGGCTCGTCGGGAAGGGGGTCATGGGAAAACACCGAGTCCTCTCCTGAAGAGCAGGTCGAGCTGCGGGTGTCTGGGAAGCTGGGCGAATACTGGTCCAGGGGCATGGAGAGGTCCAGGTATTCCTAGAAAGAAGGAAAGAAGGGTAAGGACTCTGGCGTAGAGTGGTAACCTAGAATAATGGCCAGTTAAGCCATTAGTTAGGCCTGACGGGGGATATGATTGAGAGGTACAAAATAATGCAGGGCATGAGTCAAGTGGAGAGAGGGACGCTCTTATCCCTCTCACAAAATACCAGAACTAGGGGACATCCACTCAAATTGAGGGCTGGGAGAGTAAGAACAGACAAAAGAAAACATTTTTTCACCCAGCACGTTGTTAGTCTGTGGAACTCGCTGCCACAGGATGTGGTGATGGCCTCTGGCCTGGATGCCTTCCAAAGGGGATTGGACAGATTCCTGGAGGAAAAGTCCATCACAGGTTACAAACCATGATGGAGATGTGTCATCTCCAGGCTTAAAACCGGGGTCCTTCAAGGGTCAGATGCAGGGGAGTGATATGAAGAGACAAGATAGTCTTGTCTCGTGAGCTCCCAGAGGCATTTGGTGGGGCCACTGTGAGATACAGGAAGCTGGACTAGATGGGCTTTTGGCCCAATCCAGCATGACTCTTCTTATGTTCTTAGGAAATAGAAAAGAAATCAAGCAAGTGCCCTGAAGGACATTCTTCTCCAAAGCGCTTCAGGGAGAAGAATGAGAGAAGAGATGGGAAAGGAAGTACACTCTCTTGAGCTCCCAGAACTCTGGGAGTCATAGACCAGAAAAGTAACTTTTCCCCCCCAAACTTGGACAGTCCAAAAGACCTTCCATACAAATCTACCCAAATTCCAAAGCCAAGTGGATGTCATCAAAGGAGGGCACCAAAATGGAACTTAATTGTAATAGAGTGGTTCTCAACCTTCTGTCCCCAGATGTTCTTGGACTACAACTCCCAGAAATCCTGGCCAGCAGAGCTAGTGGGGAAAGCTTCTGGGGTTTTTAGTCCAAGAATGTCCAGGGACCCAAGTTTGGGAGCCACTGTTGTAAGGGATATCTCGACCCAGTGGATCGCATCGGAATCTCCCAGCTGACCGATGGAGCCAAAGTCATAAAGATGACACTGTAGGATCTGAACCACACTGATTTCAAGTCCCCATGATTCAAAGGTTTGAAAACCTAGAACCTGTATCCACCCTTTAATCAGAAACAAACTGAGATCTCAGATAAAGACAGAAGGATCCCCTTATTCAGATTTGGGTCTTCGGTGCTTGGGTCTTTGTGACTAGAGATGGGCACGAATAAAAAAATTGGTGTTTCGTTTCTCGTTTGTCGTTTAGGGGGTCCATTTCAGTTCGTTTCCGTTTTTTGTGAATTTTTCCAAATAACTCGTTTTTGTTTTCGTTCGTTTCGTTACCATTTTGTTACCATTTATTTCAAATTTTTGTAATTTTTTTAGCATTTAAAGCAGTTCAATGTATTGCTGTAACGAAAACGAAACGGACGACAAAATTTCTGGTGTTTCTGTTCATTTCGTTTCATTTTAGAGACAAAATTCGTTTGTCGTTTCTTTACGTAACGAAATGAAAAAACGGAAACGGAAACGGAAAATTGTTCGTTTCGTGCTCATCTCTATTTGTAACATTTACCTGGTTGGAGGTCATGGCCAAGATCCTGTCTAGGTCTTCTACCAGTTGCTTAAACGTGGGCCTCTGCGAAGGGACCGCGTGCCAGCAGTCTCGCATCATCATGTATCTGGAAACAGAGAACACTGTATGAGCCCATGTTCCCAGGCAGAACTCCAGTCTCGGACTCAAAACAGGAGAGAAAAGGAAGGCGGAACGTCAAAAGCTGTCTCTCAAAAAAGCATGGATCAGAAAGAAGAAAAAGGACCTCTGTGGCCACTACCTGGAATCCAGAAGTCCAGAACTCCAAAAGGCCATAATCTCTTTGCCTCAATTCCAGGGGCAAACCAACCAACCAATAAATAAATAACCAACCAACCAACCAACCAATAAATAAATAACCAGCCAACCAACCAACCAACCAACCAACCAATAAATAAATAAATAAATAACCAACTAACCAGCCAACCAATCATGGTCCATTTCTTGACAGTAAGATATAAAAACGACCCACGGGCTTAATTTATCAAGAGTTTCTCAACAAACTAAAAGTTCTGTGACCGTTCTTTTGGGATAACTATTAAAGGCCATGCATGTGGCAGGAATGTAACACAAAACAGGTAGGCCTTCTTCTTGATGGATGGGTCTCTGGACCACGGAAGCCACAATGCCTCCAGTGTCTTTAGGGGCGCCGACGGAGATGCCAGCAGGTCACACGTCGAGCAAACTATTTCTCAGGACTGAACACCAGCCCTTCTCATGGACAGGGGGAAGGGGAGGGACCCCGGGCAGAACTGGCTGGAAGGACAGGGGAAAGGATGGCGGTTTGTGGGTTCAAAACAAAGGACCGTGTGAGTCTGCGATGCTGCGACCTTACCCCGGGTCAGTTTGGGATGCACTCTCCTGCTGAGAAAGACACAAATACAGAGGAAAGGAGTCTTGGTCGATTATCACGCACAGCTTTCAGCAAGGCTGGGAAAATAATGCTGAACGCCTGCCAGTCGACCATCATCTGCATCTGCCAATCAGCAGGGGTTCTGCTCGTCCTGCCGGGCGGCTGAGCTCAACAGAGCTTGCAACGAGTTCTCTCTCTCTCTCTCTCTCTCTCTCTCTCTCTCTCATTCCCCTCTCTTGGCAATGAAATCATCTCAGGCTGCTTTTACACGACCCCTAAAATCCGCTGCAAAATACTAGCAGATCCGGAGCATAAAATTGTTTTCCCACCAGCAGCGGACTTTAAAAAAAATAAAGTATGACCACGCCCAACTAAGCGCACCCCAGCGCATTTTACAAGTACCTGCTCTGGAGGAGGTAAAATCCTTGTTGCTGTTTTAAAGCATTGCATGCCTGGCCCTCCTCCGCTTTTTGATTGTTTTTGTTGAGTCCCCCCACACACACACCTTTTAATAGACAGGAATCCTAACGGGCTGGAACAATTAGCTGCTGCAGAGAGCAGGCGGAGGTGAGCCTGCATTTTTTCTCTCTCTCCCCTCACCGCAGACAGAAGCAATAGAATCAGAGTGCGGGAGGTGGGAACACAGGAAGCAGAACAAAAACCACGTTGGGGGATCTGCATTTAAGTTGACAGTGGATTTTAGGGGTCGTGTAAAAGCAGCCTCAGAGGAACTCATGTTAAAAAAGAGGCAGCTCACTTGGACACAAGCCACAGCCCACCCACCCCACTTCAAGTGCCCACGCAGAGGGTGCTTTGAAGAGCCAGGAGAGCAGGGTCTTTGCTGCGGTACCCCCGAGGTTCTGGAATGGGGCAGGGAAGATGTGAATCAACATCCCTCCTAGTCCCTTGTGGAGGGAGGTCAAGAGATACAAGGTATGTGCTTTGGAATCAAGGAAGGAGACCTTGGTTGGGTTGAACTATCACAGTCTTAAGCAGAACGTCAACTGCATGCATTGGAAAGCGAAAGTCCCGCAATGGGGAGCTGGCACTCACAGTTCGTTGGTGCAATTGCTGGGCTTGTCCATCCGATGCCCCTCTTTCAGCAGCTTGAAAAGCTCCTCCACGGGGACTCCCGGGTAGGGTGATCCCCCTAAAGTGAAGATTTCCCAGAGCAGAACGCCAAAAGACCACCTGGCCCAAAAGCAAGCACACCGTGCGTCAAGACATGCAAGCAGAGGCCTGTGCAGAAGAGTGGGGCCCCGACTCCAGCTCCAGGCCCAGCATTGTGCAGTAGATGCTTAGACGCACAGTGTACACAGCCTTCCTGATGGCCCGGTGCTTAAACTGCAGTACTGCACTCAAGACTCTGCTCAGGAACTGAGTTTGATCCAAATGGGCTCCAGTAACTGCAGCCAATTCAGCAGGCCATCCTTCCAAAGTCAGTAACATGTGTACAAAACCTCCTAGGGGCGGACAGGTGGGCAGACAATGGGTGGCCTTCACAGTTAAACTGTAAACACCCCAGAAAGAACTTCACCAGACGGACAGGCTATCTTGGGGGGTTCTACTCCTTCCTTTATGAACAGCTCCAGTGACCACCTTTTAAAAATAAAGGCATGTGTGTGTGTTCCGCTTATATACCACCCCATAGCACTTCAACTAGTCTCTGGGCGGTTTACAGTTTTAATTACAGTGTGCAGGCTACACATTGACAGCCCAGCCCCCCTGCCCCCAGCAAGCTGGGTCCTCATTTTACCGACCTCGGAAGGATGGAAGGCTGAGTGAACCATGAGCCTGCTACCTGGGATTGAACCCCAGGTCGTGAGCACAGTTTTACCTGCAGCACACACGTTTAACCACTGCGCCACGAGGCTCAACAAGTGTCTTGTGGAAGAGGAGATTCTGCCAACAAAGAGCTTAAAACTTGCAGAAAGGAGGACGACTCCGGACTGGTTATAAGGAAGGAGCTGGCAGGAGGCACCTGGCAAAATCTACTGTTCCTGCTGATACTAATTAGCCATTCATTAAGCTAAGATGAATCACATCTGGTCTGTTCCACGACTGGGAACAATATCCGTGATACCAGGCTTTAATTGGCGATGCCAGGAGCCCGGAGGGCTTCTGTTTGTGCACAGTTACAGAGAGGAAGGGCTGGGCAGGAGGATGAGGATGAAATCAGAGAAAGGGGGGGGGGGTCATAAGCATAACGACGTGTACGTTGGGTGTGGGGCAGCCAGCATAAGTCAACCAAGGCCTTTCATCCTCTGCATTCTCTTCGATCAGGCATGTCCAAAGTCAGGCCCGGGGGCCAAATGCAGCCCATTTTCAAATTCTGAGTAGCCCGTGGCTTCTTCTCCCTGCCGGCTCAGCCTATCACGCATCCCTGCCAGCTGCCCCCTCCCCATACCAGATATGGCGGCATCAGCTTGCAGTTTTATGGTTTGCCTGCCCTCCCTGCCTCTGCCCACCACCTCCAAGCCACCTGCCCAGCCTACCCGCCCCCAGCTCCCCCGTCCTCCCTGCCTCCTTACATGTTATAGAGACTTGTCCAATGTCTGGCTCGGGGGCCACATGCATCTGAATGGTCGGCCCCCACATATTTTCACCTCGCCAAATCTGGCCCTCCTTGCAAAAAGTTTGGACATCTCTGTCTTAGATACTGGGAAAGCAAATAGGATGCACCGTTTCTTTTTCTGACCCCTTCCTTACTTCCTAAGCCTCCCAGCCAGAGATGGACCCCCCCAGTGGGTTCAGCCAGGGGCCACCGCTGGCAGAGGGCCCTTTGAGGAAGACTTGGCAGGTGCTTTGCGTGGAGTAGCACTCTTGGTATCGCCAGTCTAAGAATGGTATCACAGCTGGGAAAGACCTCCGGGTGATATCTCCTGGGGCGTGGTGAGGGGCAGCAGAGGCCAGCGGCCCAAATCGATTCAATTCCCGAAGCCGCCATCTTCTGAAACTACTACAAAGCAGCCTGAGATACTCACACATCACTCTGATGGGTGTATATCCTGTCGAATAAAGCCTCGGGGGCCATCCACTTGACCGGCAAGCGACCCTACAAGGCAAAGAAGGCCACGGCATCAATCCAAAGCGTTGGGGGGAAAGGGGGGAAAGCACCAGGAGGAAGGGTGGGAAGGATGCAAAAGGTGGCGTAACAGGAAATGAAAATCAAAAGAGGTGATGGGACATCTGGATTTAGCAGATTGCTTAAAGGCTTCCCATCTGTTGCAAGCTTGTCCCGCTAAAACGATATTAGAGCGCAACAGATACTACTTAATGAGGATTTCTCATTTTTAAGTTTAAGATGGAAATCTTCCCACAGGTCAAACTGGCTAGGCAACACTCTGGGGTTCCCTTAGTACTGTGCAGCTTGTTGAATATGCTTGAGTCTTTTGGAGGTATGGGTTCATCATCATCATCATCATCATCATCATCATCATCATCATCATCATCATCATCATCATCATCATCATCATCATCATCATCATCATCATCATCAAGTCCACCTCTTGTCAAGGAGGCATGGTGGGGCAACCTACTCTCTAGGTCAGTGGTGGCCAAACTTGGGTCCTCCAGATGTTTTGGACCACAACTCCCACAGTCCTTTGTCATTGGCAACATAGGCTTGGAATTCTGGGAGTTGTGGTCCAAAACATCTGGAGGGCTGAAGTTTGGCCACCAGTGCTCTAGGTGCTGAACAGGTGCCAATCTACAGGAAGCGTTGAGTACCATGTGACTATCATAGTAGGACATTGTCCGGACTGGACACACGGCGATCGGAGCTCAGGAGAATGACCTCCCACACCCCCTTTCCACTGGGTCCGTCACTCACATTTGTTGTCTTCTTGTAATAATCTATGTGATGGATATCTCGGGCCAGGCCAAAATCGGCGATCTTCATCACATTGTCGTCCGTCACGAGGACGTTCCTGGCAGCCAAATCTCGGTGGATGCACTGAAAAGGAGACAGGTCGTCTTTATGGACCACAAAGAACCAAGCAGGACAGAAAGAACCTTTGGCACATCCCCAAATGCAGCAACACGTGGTCCTTTCTGGGAGAACCGCAGCGTTGAAAAGCTCCAAGGGTGGCCAATAGAGATGGGCACGACTTAGCGAAATTTTCGTTTTCGTTTTCGTTTTTTCATGTCGTTTTGCAACGAAAACGGAAACGAACTTTTTTTCAAAATCAAAACGGAAACGGAAACGAAACGAAAAATTTTGCTGTATTTATCGTTTCCGTTACTGCAGACACACTGTACTGCAAAGAATGCTAATGAAACACAAATTTTTCATTTTCATTTCGTTTTTTTCCATTTCCGTTTCGTTACGAAAACGAAACAAAAAATGTTCAAAAAAATTGCTGAAAAACGAAAACGAACCGAAACGGACCCCCTAAACGAAAAACGAAAAATAATTTTTTTGAGTCGTGCCCATCTCTAGTGGCCAATAAAGGAAATGTTGAGATTTTCACTGCACCCAGCAGGACATAAGGACCGTAAATACAGAAATGGTAGGGATCACGCCAAAAAAAAAAAAAAAAAGCACCATTCCATACCAAGATAACCTAAAGACTGTTACACACATACTATTACACTCAAACAATGTTTGTCGAGTTGGGGAAGGCAACACAGGGCCTGTGGGGCTGGGATCCCATGCTCCCTGATTTGGGGGGGTCTCCAATTATAAGCGCCAACTTTCTTGGGAGGCCAGATTCTATGCCTAATTACCACATTTGCAACCGAGTCTGCTTCTTCGCAGAATCCTGGTGTCCAGATAGCTTTGTTATCATCCACAGCAATAACAGTGGTTCATAAGAATAGCTAATTGATGTCCAAAAGAGAGGAGTAAATCTAGTGACATGCGCTAAAACCAAAGGAATTTGGCTCGGGATGCTTGTTCTTAAAATGCAGTACAGTATCTAAATATCAGTAGAACCTTCCTCCTTCCTTTGTAATGTGACATTTGGGGGAAATTTACTGGAAACAGAATACGCTGGGGTTGTTGTTGTTGTTGTTGTTGTTAATGTTTACAAAAACCTTTATTAGACCGGCTCTTTAAAATATATACACTCGTTAGAAGTTTACAAATGTTTGCCCGAAGTTTGTGTAATTTGCTGCATCTCGTTGCCACTAACAGCTGCCACGTTGCATGCTTTACCACGTGCCTAGCTGTGCAAACGAGGCACCTTCCCTCCCCCCCCCACCCAACATCTCATCCGTTCGTTGTAGCAAATGATGCAGAAGTGACACGGACTCCTACTCATTCTCTGGGCAACCTACACCCTCCTCCCATGCACAGTCGAATTCTCTTGACGTCTGGTATGTGCGTCGGTTGGATGGCTCACCTTTTTGGACGCAAGGTATTCCATGCCCCTGGCCACTTGGTACGCGCAGGACACCAGGTCTTTGAAAGACAGCTGCTCATCGGGGAGGTGGGTGGGGTTGTAGCAGTATTCCATGCCCGGGGGCCGCCGAGCCTGGAGGTATTCCCGCAGGTTTCCTTTGGAGGCATATTCCACAATCACATAGAGCGGACCTGATACAGAGGCAAGAAGAAGGAGACTAGATTCAGACAACACTGCATTCCTGGCTCCAATGGAGAGTCTACCTAGAGCAGGCCTGCCCAAAGTACGGCCCGGGGGCCAAATCCGGCCCGTCAGGCCATTCTGAGTGGCACGTGGCCGGCTGGCCCACCCTCCATCACCCCATGTTTTTTTAAAAGAAAATGGGTGGGGCTTGCAGTGGGGTGGCAGGGTTGGGGAGCAACCGGCCCCTGACACATTCTTAGCCACCAAATCTGGCCCTCCGTAAAAAAAGGTTGGGCACCCCTGACCTAGACGCTTCTGGTACCTGGCTAAATGTGGCCTATTTTGAGTGTCAGGCAACAGAGGTAGTGGATACTTTTAGAGATGGGCATGAAACGCCCAAATGGTGTTTCATTTAGTTTTTCATTTTTCGTTTCGTTTGGAACGAAATGAATATTTTTTAAAAATTCATTTCGTTCTTTGTTTTGCTTCTTTTTTTTAATTTTTATTTTTTTCCCCTAGTGCCGACCAGCTGGCCTGTGGGTTAGTTGGTGCTTTTAATTTTTTCCCCTAGTGCCGATCAGCTGTTTGGCACGTTTATTAAAAAAAATTATTTTTATTTATCTTCCCTAGCACCGACTAGCTGGCCTGTGGGCAGGTTGGTGGTTTAATTTAAAAAAAAAAATTCCGCCCCACAAAGCGCCGATCAGCTGTAGTGTGGCTGGCTGAGGCGCTTTAAAAACAAAAAACAAAAACCAAGAGCAGCCACTTGGAAGCCCCCTCCATAGGGGCTGGTCAGTAGCAGTGGCGGGGGAACGAAGAATGAAATGAAAATTTTTGGTTTTTTCCATTTTCATTCGAGGAGGCAGTTCGTTATTCGTTTCATTACATCACGAAATGAATAACGAATAACGAAACAAATTAAAAATTTGATAGGCAGGGGGTGCCGATTTCCTTACCATCTTGAGTACAAGCTCCAAGGAGATTAATAATATTCTTGTGCTTGCCAATCATCTTCATCATCTCCATTTCAGAGATCAGGTCAGATAGATCCTTTTCTGTGGCATCAGCTGGAAGAAAGGGTGGAGGGTGGGGGACACAGACAATGAGTGAGTCAGAATCGATAATAAGAATTGTGTGCTGTCAAGTCAATTTTGACTTAAGCTAGGCCTTTTCAGGGTTTTCTAGGTAGAGAGAATCCTCAGAGGCGGCTCACTCTTCCCTTCATCTGGGGTTGTTGTGGGACTGTGCAGCTAGCCCAAGGCCACCCAGGCTGGCTCTACTCACTTGGAGGCACAAATGGCAAACTGGAACTCCTAACCACTGTCTCTCTAGGGACAGAGCAAATCAATGCCTGCATCTAGAGATTCCTTGGTCCTAGTCCAGGCATGTCCAAAATGCGGCCCTCCAGATGTTTTGGACCGCAACTCCCACAGTCCTTTGTCATTGGCAATCAAAGCTTAGAATTCTGGGAGTTGCGGTCCAAAACATCAGGAGGGCCAGAGTTTGGATATGGCTGTGTCCTGCACAAGGTGATGTCCGTCCCTTGCTTGCCAACCTGGAAGGGAAGGTGAGCTAAGGACAGCGGAAGCAGTGGCAACAGAGCTTGCTGACAGGCCTTTTAGGGGGTCTGCCACCCCACACCCTCCTTCTCTCTCTTGCTTCCAAGATTGCAGCGGGGCCAATGTGTGGAAGACCACGGAGAGTCCTGTATTAGAGCACAATTGACCGATCCCTTTAATACAATCAACAGACCAGATAAGGGCAGAAGAGAGTGCATTTTTAGTGTAGCTGCCGACCAGGGGAGGAACAGAAACTTGCCCCAATATCAACAGTTCTACCCCATTGAGATGCAACACTGGAAGGATGGAAGGGTGAGTGAACCTTGAGCCACGAGCACAGTTTCAGCTGCAGTACAGCCTTTTAATCACTGCGCTGCGAGGCTCTGCCCTTTCAAGAGCCACCCGTGGCAAAGGGGACCGTCCGTTCTTTGGAATTTAGAAAGGAAACAGAAGAGAAGCCACGCCAAGGAGGGTAACTTACACTTGAGCATCTTCACGGCAACTTTAGTTACTCGGTTTGGCTTGTCTTTGTCGAGGCCGATCGCTTCAGCAAGGACCACCTGTCCGAAGCAGCCTTCTCCCAAGGGTTTACCTAGAATCAGCCTGGTAGGAAGGGAGGAACGCCGATTGTGATTACAGCAGGGGTGGCAGGCTTTCACACTGGAGAAGAGGCCGATTCTGGGGCAATGTTCTGGGGCTTGGACAGATTCCTGGAGGTGAAGTCCATCTCAGGTTACAAACCATGATGGAGATGTGTCGTCTCCAGGCTTAAAAACCAGGGTACTTCAAGGACCAGAGGCAGGGGAGTGGCATCAGGAGACGGATATCTAGTCTCATGCGCTCCCGGATGCATCTGGTGGGGCCACTGGGAGATACAGGAAGCTAGACTAGATAGGCCTTTGGCCTGATCCAGCAGGGCTCTTCTTATGTTGGCTGTGCTTGCTCTGGGGCAAGCAGAGGCAATTCAAAGCTCTTTCCTTCCATTTATGCAGAACCCCACCACCTGCACACCCAATAGAAATGCCATCCTCCCAGGAGGATGCTTGCACACCGGTTTGACCACCAGGGCTTGGCTGTCTGGGTCGGCGGTGGAATCCGACCCTGAATACACAACTCTTGGTATTCTTCCTGGGGATAATAACTGTGCTTTGGAAGATTGAAGGCATCGATTACATTACTGAAGCAACCCCAGCGAAAGTACGGGATCCAAGATTGGGTTCTTGACCATATCCTGACCAAGAGAAACTCTCCGCTACCTGTCCCTGGGCAGCTCCCAGCGAGGGTCTTCTGGCAGTTCGTACTCGGAGACGCCCGCCAGCATCGGAGTCCCGCTGGACGACAGCCGCGAGGGACGCATGAGCATCACCCCGGAGTTCATGGAGGAGCTGGAGTCGGCCGACACCTGCAGCCAAAAAGGGAAGGGGGTGGCGGTTACCTTTGGAAAAGATCACGGGAAGAGATGAGTTTGACTCTGAGAGTGAAAGGGACTCATCCCCCCACCACGCCTCTGTTTGCAACCTCGCATGCTGACCGTCGATTGTGTGACTGGGAGGGATTTTTCTGGGCTGAGGGATTCTTTCTAGCCTTTTGACTCAAAGAGAGCCCCACCTGTCTGCTGAGTGTTTCTTTCCCTCTCTTTCCTTGGTTGACAGCAGTTTTTTATTTGCTGTTGACCTGTTCAGTTGGTTGGTAAGTATGAGTGCAGTTAAAAAAAAACAAAACAAAAAAAAAAAAACAGGATACCCAAGTGCGCAACTTCAAGCAACCTGAAAGAAATGGTTTTTAATTCTTTCTCCTACCAACCTCTCTGAATGAGTGATTGGCATCTTAAGTTAATGAGAAAGGGGTGGACTATCTAGGGAACTTGTTGCTATTCTCCTCCATAGATTCCCTATCCTTCTACTGCAGTGGTGTCCAAACTTTAGCCCTCCAGATGTTTTGGACCACAGCTCCCACAGTCCTTTGTCACTGGCAATACAGGCTTGGAATTCTGGGAGTTGTGGTCCAAAACATCTGGAGGGCCGAAGTTTGGACACCCCGTTCTACTGCAGAGCAAAATGAAATTTTACAAGAAATTCCGGATTCTGCCTTGTGAATCTTGCTGAGTCTGGAGAACAGGGAAGCTTGCACTGTGCGAACTGTGCAGAATTTGGAACTGGACATCATGAGAATCTCTTCCCCTGGAGAACAAATGCCTAGCCATTAGGACTGTGAACCTTCACCCGAAGATATGTAGGCAACACTTGTTTTAATTCCACAAATTAGAGGCAGCCTGGATAGAATGCCCAGTGGTTAGTGGAGGAGAGATATACACACACTGGTTGAATCAGCCTTGCCTATAAATGCCTGGGAGTTTTGAGTTGAGCTGGCCTTCTCGTTTTATTCTCTGCTTCTAGAACCGGGGCACCAGCTCTGCCAGTTGGAGAAGTAGCCCAGTGTCAGGCTGTTCTCTAACTCAACCCTAACTCTTGCTGCTTTTACACGACCCCTAAAATCTGTTGGCAACTTAAATGCAGATCCCCCAACGTGGTTTTTGTTCTGCTTCCTGTGTTCCCACCTCCCGCACTCTGATTCTATTGCTTTTGTCTGCAGTGAGGGGAGAGAGAGAAAAATGCAGGCTCACTTCCGCCTGCCGTCGGCAGCAGCTAATTGTTCCAGCCCGTTAGGATTCCTGTCTGTTAAAGAGGGGGGGGGGGACCCAACAAAAACAAACAAAAATCGGAGGAGGGCCAGGCATGCAATGCTTTAAGACAGCAACAAGGAACAGCAAGAAGGATTTTACCTCCTCCAGACCAGGTACTTGTAAAATGCGTTGGGGCGCGCTTAGGTGGGCGTGGTCGTACTTTATTTTTTTTTTAAAGTCCGCTGCTGGTGGGAAAACAATTTTATGCTTTGCATCTGCGAGCATTTTGCATTGGATTTTCGGGGTCGTGTAAAAGCAGCCTCTGTGAGTATAGAGCGAACCACCCATACTGTGGTCCCACTCTCGTGACCGAAGAAGGAGACTTATCCACGAAAGCTCACATTAAAACACAGCAATTGGTCTTTAAGGCTTTGGGGTGTACAGCTATCATCTCTGCTGCCACCCATCACTCAAACAGCTTACTGGGCCCAAGACCTGCCCCTTTCTGTAAGGTCGGAAGGCACCAGTTCGGAAATTTGCCTCCGGTTTTAACACAGCGAGCTTCACTCGAGAAGCAGGCGAGGTCCTCTTGTGGGGCAGGGCGGGGCAGTAGGGTGCAATCAAACCCCCTATCTACTTTCTGTTACCTGTCTGCGCAGCGGGATGCTCTTGGCCAGCTTATGGACCGCCAGCTGGCTGTTGAAGTCCGTCTTCTTGGTGGTGCTTTTCATCTTGTATATAATGACGGTCACGACCATGCAAGAGATGAGGAAACCCCCCGTGCAGTAAATGATGATCTCCAGGTAAAGCGGGGACGTCATCATCGCGGGCTTGTCTTCGATGGCTGGGTTGGCGGAGAGACAGCATGAGTGCAAAGGGATACCCCCATCAGCAGCAATTATACAGTAACGAGAGAGGAGGGGTGTGGGTCAGCGCAACAAGAGCAAGGTGGGAAGAGTGGTTTTGCCCTTCTGAGGAAAGCCAGGGGCCCATCCTGTCCTCCCTCCCTACGGCAGGTGGAGGTGCCCCCCAGCAGCTCGGGAAGGACAAGCCACTGCCCATTTGGATGCCACTGTTTTGGGGTCGTTTCCTAATCTCCTATATCAGTGATGGTGAACTCTTTAGAGCAGGGGTCCTCACAGTTTTCAAACAGCGGGCCGGTCCACCACGCCCCAGGCACCACTGGGGGCCGGACCACAGTGGGTGGGGGGGGAGCGGGGGACCTTGCCGTAGCCCTCCCACTCTGAATGCCCCACTAGCCAGCATGCTGATCATCTGGGCGGTAGTTGGGGGAAGTGGGAGAAGCGACATAGCCCACTGCTTTGAACTGCCTCAGCAATAGAAGCAGCTGCAGAGGGTGGCTTATTCGCAAAGAAGGGGTAGGTGGGGCGGTTGCAATTGGTCCCGGCGGCCGGATTCAGGACCTTGGGGGGGGCACATCCGGCCCCGGGGCCTTAAGTTGATGACCCCTGCTTTAGAGACTGAGTGCCCAAACAGGGATTCAAAACCCACTCATTTTTCGCAAAGTGCCAATGCGGCAATTTAACCTGAATACAGGTGGCTGTGAAGGGGCGATGTCAGGTGCCCACAGAAAGGGCTCCAAGTGCCACCTTTGGCACCTGTGCCATCAGTTCGCCAAGACTGTCCTATATGGTCTCCCAAGGCAGGTAAACAGAGATGGGCACAAACCATGGTTCGGAAGTTAGTGCTGGCTCGTATGTGTGGCATCATGCATTCCCCCCCCTGCCTCCCAGGCTGGATACCCCACTCACCAGCCTGAAAGTGCTCCCCTCCTCCTCCTCCTCCTCCTCCTCCTCCTCCTCCACCACCACCACCTCTTTGGCTCTCCCCACCAACTGCACGGGTTTCTCTGACCCACCTCCTTGGCCGACCACCCACTCAGACAAAGAGGTGGGGCAAGCAAACTAGTGCTCCTGCAGGGAACTGGACAAAGAGCTGGAGAGGAGGAGAAGGAGGAGAAAAGGAACGCACTCCAGCCAGTGAGTGGGTCATAGGCTGGGGGGGGGGGCACAAGGAGCAAGGGAGTGTGCCATCTGGGATGCTGTGAGTACAAACTGACCCAAACTTCCAAATGGAGGTTCGTGTCCCTCTCCTACTAGCAAAGTGAAGGGGAGCACACATCGAGAAGAGCTGTTTTTCCTCTCTCTGGGACTCAGATCTTCTTCGGAGCACCATCTGGCATGTGCCGGAAGCAGATAGAATTTGGCTCCTACACTGGGTTGCAGCGCAGCCTTTTCCCAACCCTGCACACTCCAGATGTGTTGGGACAACACACACGCACACATTCTCCCCTGCCAATAGGCTAATAGAAATGAGGAGGTTTGTGGTCTTTCCCTAGCTGGGGGCTGCCAGGTTGAGAAAGGGCCATCTAGCACTTCCCACAAAGAAGTCCTTTCGCCATGGAAAAGGACAGGGAAACTAGGCACGGACTGAGATATCGGTCAAGATCATCACCCTTAAAAAATCTCTGTGTATTCCACACCATGGGGACACACAGCAGCTGGGAGAGGAACACCAATTTAAAATACAGAAAGGGTGGAAGGAGGAGGAGTTAACTCCCTCCGTAAACATCATAATCCTAGACTGAAGCTATCCATACTCTAGTTACTTTCAAGCTGGGAAAGGACTTAAAATAAGCATGTCCAAACTTTGGCCCTCCAGATGCTTTGGACCACAATTCCCACAGTCCTTTGTCATTGGCAAACTACGCTTAGAATTCTGGGAGTTATGGTCCAAAACGTCGGAGGGCCGAAATTTGGACATGCCTGACTTAAAAGAAGCTCGAAAGAGCCCCACACATCAGATTGAGACGTGGTATTTGATGCAGGGGCTGGATTGCTTGCTACGCCACTTCCCTGAATGGTTTTTCAAATTTCATTCTCAACTGGCATTGCATCTTTTAAGAAATAGGGGCAGGAACCCTTGGGCCGCCTGATATTTTGCACAACACCTTCCACTGACTTTTACTAGTAGTGGTGCTGGTTGGCGTTGATGAGAGGCCCAAAGGTTCTTTGTTTCTATTTCAGAAGACCCTCTGAGATCCGAGTCTGCCTGTGGGCCTCCCAAACCTTGGGGGGCAGAGTGGGGGGGTATCCGTGCCAAGGACCAAATTAAATTTCAGTCCTGTGTGTGCAATGCATGGAGGCGATGGGCCAAAAGCCTGCATAAACTGCTCTGCTGGATGATTCTGTGCCCGGAAATAATCTTATCAAGGCAAAAAAGGAGCTGAGCCGTGTGGCCATCACAAAACACAATTGCAAAAATAGGTTACAGGCAATACTGGGGCCTGCTTTGAAGAAGGGTGATTTACTGCACTTGAAAGCTTGCAATGTTCCTTTTTTATTTTTAATAGTGGCCTATGAATGTATCACCTGTAACCTATTTTTGCAGAAATAATCTTAGCAGCCTGAAAGGACAACCCAGTTCCTGGGAAGAAAACACCCCCCTTGGATGGGGTGCCCTTATCAGCTTCCTTGCATGGAAAACTGTCAGCAACAGAGCACCACACAGGTGTCACAATGGGACATGTTTTTGCCGTCGATACGCTTAGGTCTGGAGGTGAGACGAAAGTGGCAGTTCAAAAGGAAGGAGGAAAGGGAAGCAGAAAGAGAAATAAAAAGCAACGGGTGCCCCCCCCCATCCCACCCTTTCTCTTCCCAACCACAGAATAGACAATAACCATTGGAGAATGGCAGTGAGTGACAGGGAGAGATGGATGAAACACAATCAGAAAAAGAAAGTATCACCATATTATTCTGTGTGGGTCGGAGGACTCAGAAAGGATAAAGGTTTAAGGAGGAGGAAGCGAAGACTGATAACATAGGAAGTTCCCCTCTCCTGATATTCTAAGTTATCAGTTTCTGCCAGCCAGCTGTTGATGGCTGTCTAAAGGAGCCCAGCAGCATCAACCGAGCTGGTGATACAGCTGTTCATGCAGAGGATAACCCCAAAGAGAAGGCAGGAAAAGCAGAGCAGATGTTCACTCAAGGAAAAAGGCAGGCTCCATTTGCATTCAGGGCATGGCTTTGGAGGATCAAAACCGTACTTGGAACTTTATGGAGGGTCTCTGAGAAGCCATTTTCCTATTCCTGGGAGGAATTTCCTTGCAGACACCGGGTACAAGGATGATTGGCCATGTCTGCACCAAGCGCCTCTTGTTTTCCCTTTCCCCAACTTTTTTTCCTTGCAACGAACAGCGGCATTAACTTCGACATCCATGCAAATGAACGCCCCACCTCCCAGCTACCTGTGACCAGGTGGTGAGATAGCAATCAACCTGCATCGACTCACGGACGGGTTTTGCCTAAATGTATATCAAAGGTGGGCCTACTCCACAGTAATAGCCCATGACCTCCTTCTAAAATGGGGATCTCCTGACTTAAGAATAACCCAAGTTTTTGAATGTACAGTGGTACCCCAACTTAAGAGCAATTCGACTTAAGAGCAGAAAACTGTTGGCATTGTAACTGCAGCCTTACGAATTTTAGATATGGTCTAATCGACTTACAATTTTTTTTCATTTTTTTGATTTTTTAAACTTCTTTTTTCAATTTTTTATATAGGTACCCCGAATTAAGAGTAGTTTAACTTAAGAGCATGCATTCGGAATGGATCAAATTCGTAAGTCGAGGCACCACTGTATTTCAAGGAGGCAATTCAACCAGCGTGAGCTTGTGGGTAATTCTTTTGCACACATGACAGTAAATACTCTATGAATAAGGGGATGGAGGGGTTGTACCCCATGATATTCAACACCATCAAAGAAGCCTGCTTGGATACACAAGTTAGAAAGACTGCAGCTCACCCACTGCTTTTGTATCTTACTTTTAAAACCTACAAGTTAGGAGTCTCCTGGTGCAGTGGTCCATCTGCAAGGGAGACACTGCTCATGACCTGAGTTTGGTCCTAATGGGATCAGGTGACAGGCTCAAGGTGGTCTCCACCTTCTACTCTTCTGAGGTCGATAAACTGAGTACTCATCTTGCCTGGGGGGGGTGTTAAAATGTAGCTGGCATAATTAAATTATGAATTGCCCAGAGAGTGCTTTAAGCACTATGGGTTGGTATATAACTACTTTGTTTTATTCGAGGTGGGAACTAAAACAGATCCATGTTGAGGTTCATCTCTCCCTTTGTCAGCTGAAGTCTTGAATCATCCCCAATACACCTGCCCTTCTCTCTCATCTGGGTGGAGAGTGGGTGGCCTGTGATCTTCCTAAATCAGTGGTTCTCAACCAGTGGGTCCCCAGATGTTCCTGGACCGCAACTCCCAGAAATCCTAGCCAGCTCAGCTGGTGATTAAGACTTCTGGGAGTGGCAGTCCAGGAACATCTGGGGCCCCAAGTTTGCCTTTAGATCAGTAGTTTTCAACCAGTGGTTCCCCAGATGTTCCTGGACTGCAACTCCCAGAAATCCTAGCCAGCTCAGCTAGTGATGAAGACTTCTGGGAGTTGCAGTCCAGGAACATCTGGGGACCCACCGATGGAGAACCACTGCCCTAAATCCAGTGACATTGATCTAACAGGATTCAAACTTGTTGAGTTCGGTTGGGAAGGAGGAGGCGGCAGCTTGGGCCCCAGGAGGTAAGAGGGCTTTCTCTCTTCTCTGATGCAAGGAGGGGGCGGGGAAAGCACAGAGGGCTTATGACCAGCACTGGTGAAGAAAATGGAGCCAGCTTATGGAAAACCCTGGACCCAATCCAGGCTGGAAAATCCCGGTGCCTTGGCCTACGAGAGCTGCCAGAGGTGAACCTCAGAGGGCCTCCGTTGGCAGAGGAGGGGACAAAATTGGAGGGCACGAATTTGTGGCCCAGCCAAGTGAGCCCCAAGTCGGACTCTGGATTGTGGCATCTTCTCCTGCCCGAGAAGATAGGTGGCAAAACCTTCCTTCCCAAGAGGGAGTCAATTTATGGGCACGCCCTATTGCTCTCACCTCCCCATCTCTGAGAAGGCTGGATGTCTCTGGTAGACTAAGGCATTTGCTCATCACCCAACGGAGGAGGAGGAAGAGGAGGAGAAGGAGGAAGAGAAGAGAAGAGACGAGAACCAGTATATACCTTCTAGAACTGTCAACCATGCAGAGTGGTGGGAGATCCCAATAGAGTTACCCGCCAAACATGTATACTGCCCAGCGTCCTCAAAGGAGACGTTCCTTAAATGAAGGACCTCCATTTCTTTGTCAGTTGTGTTAACACCAGCCGTCTAGAAAGGAGGGAAAAAATGGAAGCAAAACAGGAAAAGGGGGGGAGGGAGGGAAGTAGAACGAGCAAACCTAAGACCCCTTCAGGAACCAAGATGCAGCAGGAGGAGGGGAGGGGGATAACATGCCCCCCGAGACCTCCTAAGGAGCAGCAGACACCACCACGGCAGGCCTATTTTAACACAGAGAGCCTGAGGACAACCTCCAATCCAGGCAGGCCTAAAACAGAGGATGTTAAAAAAAAAAA
>JAHTLZ010000327.1:18792290-18803662 GCA_023846285.1 Phrynocephalus versicolor
GTGTGTGTGTGTGTGTGTGTGTGTGTGTGTGTGTGTGTGTGTGTGTGTGAAGGACTCGGTCCACCCACCCACCTCCCATCATATGCGCCAACCTTAACAGGAAAACAATAATACCAGTGGTACCTTGTATAAAGGAATTAATTCGTTCCAAATGAAATTCTATTAAGCCAATGTCCCTTTATACACATTTCCCATAGGAAGGCTTTGAAAACGGAGTAATCCCTAATCACAAACATTTTTATGTTGTACAGATTTTCCCCATAGGCGATTCTCTTAAGCAAACTTCCCCTATCTCTGGAATTTTTTTATGTTGGACAGATTTTATGTTCTACAAATCGTTTGTTATACGAGGGTACTATGGCCAGGTGTACTACTTCAAAATAGGCTTCCCCCAAATGCATGTCCTAAGAAATGCCGGGCTCTTCCCATTGTTCCCACTTAGCACAGCTGCTGCCATACTGCCCAAGGATGATGGGAACGTTTGTCCAAAGCATCTTGAGAACAGTTAGTTAGGAGAGTCTGTTTTGCAGTTACATTCAATTAATCTCTGCATGGGAGGCTGATGAAATTTACCCTGCCATCCCCTTCAAGGCATAACATCTCTATCTTCTTCGTTTGTGATACCCTCAAAACCCCACATGCAATTTAGAGATATTATTGTAAAAACTCCATTTATTCTATGATTCTATGTGCAGCTAACTTTTTCCCATGGCATCCTGCCTGCTGTAGCACTTCAATAGACCCAACCCAAAGGTAGCCCCTAAGCTGGGGTCTGTGGCCGGTCCATGTTGATTTGGAAAAATCAGTATACGGAATCCTTGGTTGACCATGGGAGCTTGCTTGGTGAGTTAAAAGTTGTGCTGCCTGCCCTGTGGTCTAGTGCAGTGGTGGCAAACCTTCGGCACTCCAGATGTTTTGGACCACAACTCCCAGAAATTCCAATCCTGTACTGCCAATGACAAAGGACTGTGGGAGTTGCGGTCCAGAACATCTGCAGTGCCGAAGGTTCGCTATCACTGGTCTAGAAGGAGTGGACAGAGACAGTTTCCAGGGTGAATTTAATTTATTTTAATTATTTATTCCAGCTAATTCTTCAAGGTTGCATTGATTGGAATCAGGTGCAAAACCATAGCCCCGGGCAGACATGCACCTTATCCCAGTAAGAGACAAGGGCTGGTGGACACGTGACATAGATCAAGGCCTTGCTTTCAGCAAAGCTTGGGAAAGAGACTTCATTTGGATGGCACCCTCTGGGAATCTGAACTACACATCTTGTACTACACCTCCCACTAGCCATTCGGGTTAGGGTACTCGGGGCATTGTAAAAATAAAAGGTAACTGTTCAAAGCATTGACTTTTAGTGTTAAAGCTGGATGTTGATTTTCTATGAAAACCGTGCCTTCTTCCCATTACTTTTCTTCAGCTGCTACCTAATCTAGGGACGAGCAGGCCGGTGGTTGTGAAACAAGTGAAAGTAAGGAATCCATGTGGACAACTGCACCCAAACCAACCAGAGTGGTGCCAGTTTGCCCTGATCTAACCTTATGTTCACTCCTTTAGCATATGCCAGCGGTGTCCAGACTTTGGTCCTCCAGATGTTTTGGACCACAACTCCCACAATCCTTTGTCATTGGCAATCTAGACTTGGAATTCTGGGAGTTGTGGTCCAAAACATCTGGAGGGCCACAGTTTGGACACCCCTGGCATACGCAGAACAGCTTGGGTCAGGAGCATTGGCGATGACAACCTACTCACTTCCCCCCATTCTTCACAGTAACAACTCCACAACAGGGTGGAGACCATCAACTTCCATACAGAGTTGATGCGGTGCAATCTGGCTGATCCATCGGGCTTAGCTCTCCATAGTTTTCTCCCCCAGTGCTAAACTGTTAAGGCCAAAGAAAGCAATGAATCCCACAACACAACAACTCGTCTTACCTTCAAGACCTGCACATAAGGCAAGTTATTTGGTCCAATCTTGCTCCCATTGACCTCAATGTGCTTTAGCCACTGGATGTGGGGCTGAGGGTCACTGTAGACCTTGCAAACAAATTCCACGTTGCTGCCCAAGGAAACAGTCTTGTTCGCAGGGAGCCCAGCCTGTAGGATCGGCCGGTGTGGAGACCTCTCTGGAAGAAAAGAGGGCATCAGGCTGGTGCCACAAAGAGCGGAGGAATACATCTCCTCTTTGCTTCTTTCTTACCTCCACAATACCACCTGTCAACCAATTCCCAGTGAAAGTTGGCAAGCCCCAATGGTGAATTAGCAGATGATGATAGAAAGCCATTTACAAGAAGATGCAAAGAAGCAGCCAGTCATTGAGGTTCTCATCATTACTAAGAAAGCTCATTTTTTTCATCATCTGCTCAGATCAGTTGTCCCCAATCTTGGGTCACCCAGGTGTTCCTGGATTGTAACTCCCCAAAACCCCAGCTAGTATGGCTGGTGATGAAGGCTTCTGGGAACTGCAGTCCAAGAACAAGCTGAGGAACACTGTCCCAGATGGCACTTCCTTGGGTTGTGAACATCACCTTCTGAACTCCACTTATATCGCACCTGAGAGAGCCATGCCACAGCTCTGGCCATCTTGGCAGGTTGTAAGCCAACTTAACAGTCCTGGATATATACCCTCTAGCTAGCTAGCTGGCCAGCTCAGTGGATCAGGTGTTTGACTGTGGACCCTGACGGTTGGAAGTTCGATTCCCCACTGCACCTCCTGAGAGAAGAGCCACCCTGTGTAGCCCCAGGGCACCTTTCTTCCAGAAGAAAGGTATGGCCAGCCACTTCTGAGTATTCGCTAGCCGGAAAATCCCACCAAGGGTCAGCATAAATCAGAACTGACTTGATGGCACGTGGCTGTCGTAATATATACCAGGCCTGCACAACAGGTAGACCGTGGGCTACCAGTAGCCTGCAAAGGATTCAAAAGTAGCCTGCTGGCCATCAATAAAAAAGTTAGGGGATAAGTCAGTGGTGGCCAAACTTTGGCCCTCCAGATGTTTTGGACCACAACTCCCATGGTCCTTTGTCATTGGCAATACAGGCTTAGAATTCTGGGAGTTGTGGTCCAAAACTTCTGGAGGGCCGAACTTTGGCCACCACTGGGATAAGTTCTCCACCCTCCCCTCCCCCATCCCAAGGACCACCACTGCCCCAGCAAAGTTCTGGGTCTGCCAGCCCACTGTTGCAGCCGAGTGGGGCAGTTCAAAGGCCATAGTGTGGTTCCCCGCTCCCCCCGCTGGCCAGATGATTGAGCGGGTGCAAGGGAAGTGTGTGCATGGTCAGCCTTCCCATAGGAATGCATTGAAAATCAATTAATCCGTGCCGGTGGGAACAAATTTCAATGCATTTCTATGGGAAACTGCTGCTTTACTTAGAATTTTTGTTTAACTTACAAGCATGTGCTTGGAATGGATAAAATTTGTAAGTAGAGGTGTTAGTGTAGTAGCCCTCAGGCAATTTGGGGCAGAAAAAGTAGACCTCGGCCTGTTCAAAGCTGGAAAGCCCTGATATATATACACTTCCCAGGGGTAGCTTGGCACTCTTCATGCAGATTAATTGTGCGAAGCAGGTATTGTGGAGATGGCCCACGACGGATGTACGCTTGCATTAGAATCCATGCTCAGGAAATAGAGCCAGTGAAGTCAAAGGGAGTGGTGGAGCAGCTACCTGGTGAATGCGAGCAACTAATCAGGTGTAGGTCGGAAGCTGAGCCTTGGCGTCTCCAAAACAAGGAGAATTAGGCAGGTGTGGAAAAGAAGGCTCCACAGCTAGCATAGGACCCTGACCTCTTAACTCATGACGGGACAAAGGAAGGATTAAGATGCCATTCCCGCCCCCCCCCACCCCCCAGCCCACTTCATTGCAAGAGGCCGGGGGCATCTTCGTTCCTTCCTTTCCTTCATCCCAGCTAGTCATTTATTAAAAATATGAGGAGAATGCTGCCTTCTCTAATCTCTTCTGCTAAGGATTGTTGATGAGCAAAGCTCTCTGGATCCTAAAAGTATAATCTGCTTCCTGAGGTAAACATCACAGGACCAGCTCTTGGCTTGCCAAAGGCTTCCCATGGCCTCAAATTAGACAGCCTCCTTTCTACTGAGCTCCACAGTACTCCTCTGACCCAGTCAGGAACAGGCCGTGACATGTTTCCGGTTCTCTCCCAGGGCTCCTCGAGCCCTAATTCTGGGCTGTGAGCTGGAGACGGCCAGGGCACTTCCAAAAACCAGGCCAATGCCTTACACGCAAGATTGCACCCACGTTCTGCCTAATCTCTTTTTCCAAAGCACAGCCCAACAAAATGGGACCGAAGCCTCAAGATGTCAAGCGTTCGTGGCACACAGGAGGCAGACGAACAAAACAACGGCACTCGACAATTGCAGCCACCCAGAGATGGGTTGTATAGAAATCAAATAAATAAATGATTGGGAAAAGACCAATTACAAAAAATACAAGGTAATGGTAGTAGCCAATCAAGTCACTTCTAACATGACGGAAGAGACCCACAGTCTATCCAAAAACTATAAATCCCTCAAACCATTACATTGCAATGGATCTTATTTTCTCACGATAAACTGGTAGAAAATATGGATCATATTATTAGGTCAGATTTTTAGCGTCTGGAGACCAGTTTAAACATTTGGAGAGCGTTTGGCTTGTCCGCAGGAAGATTCCACTTGTGAGAAGCCATGGAGGGTTTTGTAAACCAACACCAACACCTTGAACCTTATGCAGGAAGCAACGGGCAACCAGTGCAGGCGAGCCAGAATTGGGGTGATGCGTTTAAATCCACCCGCACCAACCACCAACCTAGCTGCAGTTGCCGAATAAGGGTCAAGGGAAGCCTTCCGGTCGTTTCTCCTTGGCCCCACATTTTCAGGAGGGGGATCGGTTGTAAGGTTTTAACCATCCTCTTCCTCTCTACCCTCAACTCTCCTACACCTTAGATCAGGCATGCCCAAACTTCGGCCCTCCAGATGTTTTGGACCACAACTCTCACAGTCCTTGGCCATTGGTAGGCTAAGCGTAGAATTCTGGGAGTTGTGGTCCAAAACATCAGGAGGGCCGAAGTTTGGACATCCCTGCCCTAGATGCTTCAGCTCTTCCCGGCATTTGGAAGAGGAACATCTGAAGCGTGGAAAATGTGAAAATCTCTCTCCAGGTGCCGTCTCACTGGCTCGAGGTTGGCTACCATCATGGCATTTTTCCAGCATTATCTCTTGCTGTGTGGATTAGTTGCTCTGTCTGAAGGCTCAGCCAAGTCTTTGATGTTACTCATCCATGAAAGCCGGTCTTCTGACTCTTCCAAGTTCATCCTGGATCTTCTCTTCAGTGATGTACTGTGGCATGTTATATCTATAATGACACATTATAGGTCCAGGATGTGACGAGCTTGGGCTCCCTAATAATCATCTTTATTTCCTTTTGTCTTCCTATCCGGTGACGCATGGCAATGACTAAAATCCCATCCTTTCAGCTGAACAAAGGTACATTATAAGCTTTGCTTGTTCAAAAGCTTTTATCAGTCCGTCCAGTAAAGTGGCTCCCAAACTTGGATTCTAAGAGGTTCTTAGGAGGTTCTCTCAAAAACAGCCTCATGGCGCAGTGATTAAATGCCTGTCCTGCAGCTAAAACTATGCTCACGACCTGGGATTCAATCCCAGGCAGCAGACTCAAGGTTGACTCAGCCTTCCATCCTTCTGAGGTCGGTAAAATGAGTACCCACCTCGCTGGGTAACAGGGGCAATGTGTAGCCTGCATACTGTCATTAAAAACTGTAAACTGCCCAGAGACTACTTGAAGTGCTATGGGGCAGTATACAAACAGAACACTTTGCTTGTGCTTTTCTTGGGACAACAACTCCCATAAATCCTGGCTTGCACTGCTAGTGGTGAAGGCTCCCAGGGGTGGTAGTCCAAGAACTTCTAGAGGCCCACAGTTGGGAGCTACCGGTCTAGGGTGTCCACTTATTTGCCATCCTCTTTTTGAAGGTGCAACCCACTGGAAAGGCTGTCTAACCTAAGTCTAAATGAAAGATGAAGAACCAGAAGGAGGAAAAGGTAGAGATCTTGAAGCTGCCCATTCAAAGCCAGCAGCACCTGAGTGCAGTGGTTCGCAACCCTGGGTCCCCAGATGTTCTCGGACGAAAAACGTCCAGAAGCCTTCACCACAAGCTGTGCTGGCTGGGATTTCTGGAAGTCATAGTCCAAGAATGGTTGAGTTACCCAAGATTGGGTAGCCCCTCAGCACCATGGACTTCTCCAGACTAGGCTCGCTGACTGTCTTGGGCTGAAACCAGAGCTGAACTATGACATGGGGTGGGCCGGAAAAAAACTGTGTGTTTGATCAGGAATGGGAGCAGACCAGGGTTCATGCATTTATAACAGGTCTGCCCAGTTCTGTGGTTTCATGCTGATCTCTATTCCGATTGTCTGATGCTCCTCTCTGCTTGCTTGAAGAAATCCTTCAAGGCCCAGACATGGAAGGTGGTGGACCAGCTCATGATTTTGTTGTCATCTATCACGTTTCTGGACCCCAAGAAGCAGCTGGAAAGTACGTCTCTATTTCCACATCTTGGGGGTTGGGTTGGAGGGCATTTGCGCTCAATGGGCGCCCTTCCCCATACCTCAAAACTTAACAATGATTAAGATAGACAGATAGATAAATCTTGATTGTCATTATCCTGTGCAGAACAATAAGATTGAAAACAAATAGAACCCACTGATAGAGAAGTGTATGAGAATTGAACAGGTGATATCCTTGTCTTTGAACAGGGATTGGCATTCCGGGGAGAAGTGGAGGTGGTAAACATGGCTACCGATTCACTGGAGGTCAAAGGTCAAACGAACCTAATGAGGGCCTAGCTGATTAACAAAGAGCCTTCCACTGTCGAGAGCGGGCATTAACAAATCCCTTTGTTCCCCTTTTTTTGCCGACGGTTCCCTTCAGTTTGCTCAGTGTAATCAAATTAAACTAAATTCTTAATGGTTCATTTAGTGGCATTTAGAGCAACTCCACAAGGGGAAGAGCAGAGCTCAGTCTGCCTGGTTTGGGAATTAAGGCTAATAAGGAGATTAATTGGGGAGGGTGGTTAAGGAGGAAGGAGAGTTTCTGTCTGGCCTCTGAAATTATCATACGAGTCTAACACGCACAATGAAATAAAAAACTCACATTTGGGGGTTGATGTGTCCCATGGATGGAAACGGGTTTGTTGGGGGACACTGCAAAGGTGCACCCTTTCGGACAGTCTCAATGAGGCCAAACGGGTAATTAATTGAAGGTTGGGAAAAACCAACATCTGCTTTGCCATTTCCCTCTTTCCCTTCCATACAGGCAATCACATACATCGGGCTACTTATGACAGAACCTCATAATCCAAGCATCCACCAAGCAGCAATAACAAACAACTCTAACTATGAGACCATAAGGATTATTTTTCTGAATGAGGCCAAGATCTGTCACATTTAGACTTCCAAGATGCCATGTTTTGTTGTCACCAATTATGAATAAATATTCTTTTCATGCAGCGAGGCATATAACAATCATGGTGATGGCATTCTGTGGAGTCACTTCTGACTTAGGTTGGCCCTTTTCAGGGTTTTCTAGGTAGACAGTACTCAGAAGTAGAGATGGGCACGAAACGAACAATTTTTTGTTTCCGTTTTTGTTTTTTCATTTTGTTACGCAACGAAATGACAAACGAATTTTGTCTCTAAAATGAAACGAAACGAACAAAAACACCAGAAATTTTCTCGTGTGTTTTGTTTCCGTTACTACATTACAAGTGAATTGCTTACGATCCTTAAAAAAATCACAAAAAATTGAAATAAATGGTAACGAAATGGTAACGAAACAAACGAAAACGATTTTTTTTTGCAAAAATTCATGAAAAACAGAAACGAAACGAAACGGACCCTCCAAACGACAAACGAAATGCCATTTTTTTTAAATTTGTGCCCATCTCTACTCAGAAGTGGTTTGTTGTTGTTGTTCAGCCGTGTCCGACTCTTCATGACCCCATGGACCAGCACTCGCCAGGCCCTCCTGTCTTCCACTGCCTCCTGGAGTTTGGTCAAATCCATGACACCGTCCAACCATCCCATTCTCTGCCGTCCCCTTCTCCTTTGGCCTTCAATCTTTCCCAACATCAGGGACTTTTCCAAGGACTCTTCTCTCCTCGTGAAGTGGGCAAAGTACTGTAGCCTCAGCTTCAAAATCTGTCCTTCCAGTGAACATTTGGGGTTGATTTCTTTCAGGATGGATAGGTTTGATCTCCTTGCAGTCCAGGGGACTCTCAAGACTCTCCTCCAGCACCACAGCAAAAAAAGCGTTGATTCTGCAGCGATCAACCTTCTTTAAAGTCCATCTCTCACTTCCATACATCACTACTGGAAAAACCATAGCTTCGACTATTCGGACCTTTGTCAGCAAAGTGATGTCTCTGCTCTTTTTAGGATGCTGCCTAAGTTTGTCATCTCTTTCCTCCCAAGAAGCAGGTGTCTTTTAAAGTGGTTTACCATTCCCTATTCCTGTGATTTGGGCAGCTTGTCCAGAGCTAAGCCTGCTGACTTTTCTCCCAGCAAGCACAGAGGAGAACTGAACTCCCAACCTTTGGGTCTGCACACAAGTATCTAAACAGCTGGAAGCAATGTGCTTCTCTTTTGCAGGACATCCACGTGGCAAGATTTTATTTCATTTCCATAAACGGATACCCTCTTTTTCTATTACATTTATCCAAGGCACTTAAGAATTTGGTGAAATATCCAATTGTGATACACAGGCATTGCCTTTCCCCTGCTTCCCAAAAAGCTTGATAAAACCCCTCTTTTGGTGCTTGCTCAAGCTTGTCCCGAGACAAAATCCACCTTGTCTCAGAAATCTGCACCCTAGGAAGACTTGCAGTTCTTTTTCAAGTCAGGAAACCATGCATGCATTTTTTTTTTAAAAAAGCATATGAACAGATAAAAATGTGTAGAAAACCAAGCAGAAATACACTTTCCTCAGTGGGAATAAATGCAACACACACTAGAGGAGGGGAAAGTACAGGCAAAAGAAAGCAAACTTTCACAATCTGATGGGAACATCGGATGAGTCAAGATTACACCAGCATTCAGAGAAATTCCATGAAGCTAGGCAGCAGATTTTTCACACACACACCCCTTCATCCGGGTTTCCTTACCGACTACGTCGAGCTGGTACGTGTGGTTAATAGTTCCGTACTTGTTCTCCACAATGCAGGTGTAGTTGCCTTTATCGGAGGGCACAACGGAGTCCATGATGATGCTCCAGGTTGCATGACGAACCTGTGGAGAAAAAGGAGAGGCCGAGAGCTCAGTAGGGCTACCTGTTGACTGGTGGCAGGGGTGGAGGGGGTGGTGGTGGGTAGCAGAGAGCTGAGATGAGCACAGACTGCTCTAAGTCTTCTAGGGTTAATATATAACTCTTTTCCTAAAGAGGAGACTTTCTTCCAATATCAGCTAGGATCCTGAACGTATTTGTACTAGTATAAGTATAAAACACAATGGCAAATTGGTTCTAATTAATGAGTTAGTATTCACATTCCTGCCCTAAGCGCATCCGATCTCGCCTGATTTCGGAAGCTAAGCAGGGTCGGCCCTGGTTAGTACTTGGATGGGAGACCTCCAGGGAATACCAGGTGCTGTAGGCGCCTGGAGTAGGAACTGGCAAACCACTCCAGTATTCTTTGCCAAGAAATCTCCATGGACATGGGGTCACGAAGAGTCGGTCACAACTGTAACGACACAACACACACACACACACACACACATTCACATTCCTAGTTGTGCCCCAAATGCACCAAATTAAAGGCATTAATGAGGCCCTCATTACTGTAACCCGCCTTGGCTCCTTTTCCAAGGAGAAAGGCGGGGTAAAAATACTCTGAAATAAATAAATAAAATGTAGTCCCTCTCTCTCTCTCTCTGCTTTGTGTGCTTCTGAGGCAGGCCAAAGGCCCTCCTGGTTCTTATGCTGCATGCTCTGGACTGCACATAATTGCTGTTTGAGGTCATGCTTCCCCTTTTTGCTCTACCAAGGGACTAATTGTTGCCAGGTGCTGGGCTGACTGCAGAGCCAGCCACATCTGGAAACTGATATTATGGACGACGAGTAGGACGAGAACTCCGTGCCAGTACAGGAACCAGCTGCTCTCCCACGTAAAGGAAGGCTCACTGTGACCTGCGTCTAACCACGGGGAGCGGCTCGGTATATGTGTCGTGTGTGGAATCATTTGCACAAGCACCAAAACCGGTACTCTGTCTGTCTGTCTGTCCGTCCGTCTGCATGCATGTATGCATGTATTTATGTACAGGATTCATTTACCTGCAATGAGTGTGCAAACCTTTACAAGGCGTCTCATAAAAGCCAGCCAATGCAATATCGAGCAATTAATAATCCAGAACGTAGCCTGGTAAGTCAGAACTAACTGAAAGCAGCAACAGCTAAAACACAAAAACCCATGCCTGACTCAGTGTTAAGAGGTGGCACAAAAAGAAGTAACAAATGTTTAAAATAAAATAAAATAATACTAGTAAAGTCGTTAGAGATGGAAAAGATGCATCGGAGTCTGCTTCCTAGTTGGAATTTCACCCAGTGCAAACTACAGCAAAGTAAGATAGTGATTGGTTTTGTTCCGGAGGGTGGGACTGCGTTCCGAGCTCCAGCTGTGCTGGCGTGTTTTGTTTCGGAACCAATCCCCTTCTGGGGGGTGGGGGGAAACACCCATCTCTAGTGTAAAACATTAAAAATTATCCTAATTAAAATAGCATTCAGGGACTCAGTTGTGGTTGTTAAAACTGTTAAAAGCCAGCCTGGAAAAGGTGGCCCTTGATCCGTCAGCAGCAGGATGAAAGGGAGAGCATTCAATAATCTGGGAGCAGCCACAGAGATAGCCCTCTCCTGTGTTTCCATCGGAAGATCTTTTGCCATTCCCCACTCATGACATGGTGGCACACAGAATTTTTATTTTTCCAGAGAGAGAAGAGCCCAAAAATGACTCAGGAGGATCAGCCCAGCTATCATCACAGCTCCCTTCCCCTGAGCGTTTGCACCCCAGGGCAACTGCTACCTTCGGCCTCATGGTAGGGCCGGCCCTTCCTCAGAGGAAGCCTCACTGCAGTCCAAGGGCCGCCTCGCCCCGTCCTACTGCGGTTGCTAGCAATACCGTTGGCCAAGGTTTACCCACGAAAACAGCTGCCGAAGGAGGGCCAGAGGGAGAGATGAAGCTTCTTTCGTGAGAACAGAAGATTAAAAAGAGGAAGGAAGGAAGGAAGGAAGGAAGGAAGGAAGGAAGGAAGGAAGGAAGGAAGGAAGAAAGAAAGAAAGAAAGAAAGAAAGAAAGAAAGAAAGAAAGAAAG
>JAHTLZ010000327.1:18806380-18831149 GCA_023846285.1 Phrynocephalus versicolor
GTTCATCTCCATCTCTATCAGAGATCTATCTAGTTAATGAAGCCTTCCTGGCGTGGTTTAGCCTAACATTCATGTTCTTCCTGTAAATAAGGGAAATTGCTATACAATGATTTTTTTTTAAGTACTGGCTTTCATTTTATCTTTTATGGTTTGTGTACACTGATTCAAAAAATCGGTCGAGGTAAGTAGCATATAATGTCTTTAAATAAAGCAAACATCAGAAATGCAGGATGGCAAACTGCACAGGAGGAGGCCAGTTGAAGGAACTGGGTTGGGAAAGCATCTCCCTGGCTGGGCTAGGATCAGGCCACTGAGAAACAAGTGGAACAGGTAAGTCTCACACATACGGTTCGGTTTGGAGTTGTCTGCCTCCTTCTCCTCCGAGGAGGAATCATCATCGTCGTCGTCATCTTCTGCTGACGGGAGAGCATCTGAGGGAGAAAAGAGCTGGTATCACATTTGACAGCCTTTTACGACGGAAGAAGAGAAGTATTCAAAGTCATGCCCCCCTTTCAGTTGGTTTGCAGCACGGCTGTGACTCTTTCCAGACACAGAGGCACAACACAACACACTCCCTTTGGGAATATCATGTCTGAATGTCAGGACCGGTTGCCCCTTGACAGTTGGCCTGCTGACACTTGGCAGTGGCCAGTAGAACCAGCCACTGGAAACGGGAGATTAGAAGGACAGTGAGGACAGGACATAAGGGTAGATTACCTTGGTGGCTACCTAATAAATCACAAAAGCCTGGGCCACTGGTGAGTTCCTGAGGAGGCCCAAGGGTGGTTGACCATGATGATTTTGCAAGGAACCTCACAGACCCAGCACAGCTCTTGGAGCCTGCCACGGAGGGGGTGGTGGTGGTGTCAACATGACCAAGGTGAAGCTAGGACGGAGATCAGAGGGTGTCCTTGGAGCTGCTTTGGGCTTCCAAAGGCCTCCGAGGTATTGTGTCACGTCACAACCCAGATCCATCCTTTCTTCTTCAGGAGGCCAAGCACATGTTTTGGCCGGCGACCAATTCCAGGCGTCCGGACGCCCGTGGATGCTTGTGGTTAACCACAGCCCTTGGGGAGTTCTGAACTGAGCAGCACTTCATCTCCGTCTTCATTTGCCGTCGAGGCCGATACGCTCAACGTGTGAGGAAGGGGAGCCCACTGGCTGTCCCTGATTCCTCCACACACGGTGGAGCACGTTTCTGACCGCTCAGGGCCTCCAACTCACAAGGAAGGCCTTGTGAGTCCACGAGGGTCCACTGTATTTCCATATAATGTTGGAATGTTGGAATAGTTCCATAAATGTTGGAACGGGTCTTCATGTGTGTGTTGGGGGGGGGGGAGAATTGCTATTGCCTCAAGATAGGCTTACAATGTCTGTGAAGATTCTCAGTCATCCAGGTGAGTTTATCTAGAAACTGAGTCATGGCTACTGGACTTCTTTTTTTGAGAAGACTGATGAAGTTGTTTGGATGAGCAGCGAAACGTTTCTATCTCTCAAAAAAAGAAGTCCAGTAGCCATGACTCAACTTCCAGATAGGCTTAGAATAATCCTTCTCAATGGACAAAATCCCTTTGGAGGTTGCGTACAATACAGCAGCAATCTACTGCTAATTTACAAAGCGTCATTTGTATCTCTGGTTAGGAGCCAAGTCACAGCCCTGGCATGCAACCAGGATTGCCAGCAACAATTTTTGGATTACGTAGTGGCAATGCAGTGCTCCAGTTTACACAATCACTCAGCGCTGGCATAAATCCCTGTCAGGATGCTGGAGAGTATCTGTTTTATTGTTCAGGTATCTTTATTTTTGTCCAGTACATCGATACAATGGAAGGCATGATTTCCACCACTTGTAACCCAATGTTTTTATTTTGTGATTCCGTTGCAGAATGTGGTGCCTTGCAAGAGAATCAAATCTGTTTAGTTCTTTCATTGGCATCATTTATTCTGCAACAAACAGACCAGGAACAGAAAAGAAGGCTGAAATTTTGCTCCGGCCACTAGAAATATTCTCTTCCTCTCTTCCTGACAGGTACTGTCTTGTATGTTCCGTCACATTTTTGTAGCTGTAAGGACTAGTAACGTATTTCCAAAAAAAACCTGAAAGCCAGTCTTCCAGAAAAATGAATTTTAATAATGCACTCTGCACTATTTCGGTCCCACAGCTTATATTGATTTTTTCCTCCTCTCTCTCCCTCAAGGAACTCAGAGATGGTAATGTAGAGTGGTCAGTGCTGGTATCACATGTTCACTTCTCTCCTGGCATACCACATCCTCCTAGTCCCACCCGATGGGGAACTCCTTCTCTCTTCAACCACCTTCCAGAACAGCCATGGCACTATTTTAAGGTGCGTGGCCATCTTGTCAACACCCCTCCCGCCAATTTCCGGCTTGATTAATGGACAATCAACCCAGCTACCCATGAAGACTGCCATCCTCTAACACCAAAACAGTACCCAAGGCAGCCTCCATAAACTGACACTGAGGTTTTTAGTCCCATAGGAAAGGCACTAAAAGGTCCAGTATCGGCTGGAAGTTGAGTTTAAATAAATAACTTTATCAAGAGCTGCAGGAAACTTTAAGGCTACACAGCAGCTGCAGGGATGAGCTTCCAGATGGCAGAGGGACAAGCCAGCTGGGTGATGGTTCACCAAATGGCAACCAGGGAGAGATGTAGGGTCGACTTTACCCTTTCCCACCCATCACAAAAGACCACCCAACCTGCCCATTAAGGTTTCGTCATCATCATCATCATCATCATCATCATCATCATCATCATCATCATCATCATCATCATCATCATCATCATCATCATCATCATCATCAATGTGACAGGGAGTTCCAAGGATAAACGTTAACTAACCCTCATTCAGATATGATGCTTAGCACTAGCTAGCCACATCTGAGATGCCATTACTTACAATGATTTTGCAATGATTCATAAGGGTTTAATTAGGGCCTTGGCCCATTTTCTCATCAAGGTTGAGGACATGAAAGGACAGCGGAGGCCCAGCTGCCTTCAAGCACATCAAAAGTGCCATCTCTCCACCACAAGCCGATTTAAGCTGGTGGTGTACCCCAGCTCCTCTCATTTTAAGACTCCAAACCCTGCAAGAAACACTGGACCTCTCTTTACGACAGTGGAAAGAAACAAGAATGGATTTTTTGCATGGATAAATCAGGCACCCAAAATTAGCTCCGCTCTAAAACGCCCCGCTACCAACCTGAGATGTTCACGGAGAAATAGGTGGTCTCGCTTCCCGAGGGGCTGTTGGTCACACAGGCATAAAGCCCCGAGTCCTCGGGCACAGCGTCCCTGACCTCCACCTCCTCCCCTTTGATGCGCGTCCGGTTGTTCTCGGACAGCTGGACCCCATCTCGTACCCAGTTGATGCTCTGCACATCATCTCGCAGCCGGCAGCGCAACTGGAGGAGGTCCCCCGGGTGAGCTGGGTAAGGCTCCACTTCAATGCTGGCTTTGGGCAGAACTGGAAAGGTTAGAGGAGAGAAAGAGAGAGGGGAGGGGAGAAGCCGGGCATGAGTGGTTTATGGCAGGTGCATTAATGTGGCCACATGCAAACACAGCTCCACGGTGCAGGTCTCAGCTGCCATGCAGGTCGGGTCTTTCGGAAGAGCAGAAGCATCAAGCGCTGGGGGGTGGGGGGAGGTGGGCAGCGGCCCTCATTTTAATGATCAGTCCAGCGCCTTCTCTATGCTCAGCTCTTCAGAACGATGCGGTTAGAAACCAACGGGAGCCACAAAGCATGGAGCGGCCAACGAGCAGGAGGCTGAGCCCCAGCCCAAAATGTCAACCCCACCCCACCTCTGGCAGGAGCTGCACCTACCTGAAGCTCAGCAGCTCACAAGCTGGTGGCGGCGGGGGGGTGGGGGTGCTCAGCCTTTTCAGGGATGGGCGGAGAAGAGGCAAAGGTTAAAAGCAATTGCAAGAGGGTGGCAGGCCTTCCTCCCCCCCTTAAATCAGTGTTTCCTTCTGAATCAAATTTCTCCTCCGCAAACTCCAGGAGGCACCTCTGGCTCACACTTCCTTCTAATAGCTTTGGCGGGATGGTCAAGCTAAGAGGTAATGACTGATCCAAGGCCACTCTGTGTGTTTTGTGGCTCCGTGGCGCTCCCCCAAGTCCTCGTTGAAGCCTTACAAGGCCACCCCACGCTGAGTGTTATTTGAGCAATGCTCAGAACCTGCTACAATCCATGGGGACAGTCCATGCCAACCAGTGCTCCTAGACCAGGCGTGTCCAAACTTCGGCCCTCCAGATGTTTTGGACCACAATTCCCACAGTCCTTTGCCATTGGAAATACAGGTTTGGAATTCTGGGAGTTGTGGTCCAAAACATCAGGAGGGCCGAAGTTTGGACATGCCTGTCCTAGACTGTACCACAAAAGATTCCATACACAGCCAAGAATACATCTGCCCACTTTTACAACCAACCAACCAACCAACCAACCCACCAACCAAGACAGCTTATGTTCCAAATACTTTCAAATTAAATTATATATTTGTCCGATTACATTTACCCAGTTCTGTGCATGTAAATCCTAACAGGTCTTTCAGGGTTAAGTAGGTCATTGAAGGAGTGATTTTCCCAGTTCTGCACCTCCAGTGAGCTTCCATGGCTGAGCTGGGTTTCAGATCCAGGCCTCCGGGGTCCTAGCCTGTCACCTTACCTACTACACCGCCCTGGGGGACCCCCATTCAGGTTACACAGCCATACCTCCTTTAGCACTCACACAGAGACTTCCAAGCATTCAAAACCATTTGCAGATACTGTATTACCTGTTAATGTGCACTAAACAATATTGACTTATTGGGTAAGCAGAGGTTGTGGCTGTATAAAGCAAAGTGTTCTGCTTATATACCACCCCATGCCACTTCAAGTCATCTCTGGGCAGTTTTAATGACAGTATACAGGCTACACATTGCCCCCCCCCAACCCCCAGCAAGCTGGGTACTCATTTTACTGACATTGGAAGGATGGAAGGCTGAGTGAACCTTGAGACGGCTACCTGGGATTGAATCCCAAGTCATGAACACAGTTTTACCTGCAGGACAGGCATTTAACCACTGCGCCACGGGGGCTCCTAAATAGTGTCTCCCCACCCTAAAAACATGAATGAAAGCGAGGGTGTGAAGTCGATACTGGGTTTTACATTTCATTTCTTCCAGGGGAAGAAAAGTGCAAATGAAGGCCCAATCTTCGTTCCCCCCCCCCCGGCAAGCACCCCCAGCCCTACCACCCCTAAACTCGTTTGAGCATGTTATATCAAGGGAACGGGGTCTCGGGACAATACGACCCATTCACGCGGCACCGTGTTGCAAGGAGAGTGGCAGCAAATTGCTTGCAGAAGCCTCGCTTGGCAGGCAATAGAGATGGGCACGAAACAAACAATTTTTCATTTCCGTTTCCGTTTTTTTCATTTCATTTCATTTCGTTACGTAACGAAACGACAAACGAATTTTGTCTCTAAAATGAAACAAAACGAACAGAAACACCAGAAATTTTGTCGTGCGTTTCATTTCCGTTACTGCAATATGAGTAACTTACTTAAAATCCTAAAAAAAAATCACAAAACAATGAAATAAATGGTAACGAAATGAATGAAAACGAAAACGAATATTTTGCAAAAATTCACGAAAAATGGAAACAAACCGAAACGGACCCTCCAAATGATAAACGACAAACGAAATGCCATTTTTTTTATTCGTGCCCATCTCTAGCAGGCAAGGTCAGCTCCAGGGGAGCGTCTCTCGTTAGGAGGTGCCATCCGGAGCATTCCGAGCGGGTGGCTCTATATTTATCGAGAGCAGGGAGAAGCAAGCAGCTGCTGCGAAAACCAAACATTTGTTTGTGGAACACAAAGCTCCTTTTTTTCTTTGGCTCCCCGAGCTCTCCCGTCTGAGCTGGCTCGGCTTGCTTTCAGCCCGGCTAGTTCCTCTCCAACCCACAAAATAAAACAAGGGTCAGGAAGAAGCATCAATTGCTGTGCAAAATAAAACCAACTCTGTTTGCTTCTGCTGTACAAAATCTGCTTCTCCTTCTCGCCCTGGAACACCAGCAAACCCACCTCCCAATGCCACGTCTCTTTCTTTCACGAGAAACAAAGGGGAGTAGACGATCGGGGTGGGAATTAGAAAAAGGGCATAGGTAACAGGGCGTGGTGGCTCAGTGGACTAAGGCCTCCAAAAACTGTCGGCTGCAAAGTCAGCTGCTCGGCGGTTCGAATCCCGGGCGCCACGCAGCGGAGCGAGCTCCCGCTGATAACCCCAGCTCCTGTCCACCTAGCAGTTTGAAAGCATGTCAATGCAAGTAGATAAATAGGTACCACCGTAAAAAGCGGGAAGGTAAAACAGTGTTTCCTTGCAGCCACGCCGGCCACGTGGCCACGGGCTTGCACAACACTGGCTCTTCGGCTTGAATACAGAGATGAGCACTGCCCCTAGAGTCGGACACGACTAGCACGCATGTGCGGGGGAAATGCATGCTAGTCGTGTCCGACTCTAGGGGCGGTGTCCCGCTCAGCTGAGACAATGGGCGGGCAGACCCAGAACTTTGCTGGGGCAGTGGTGGTCCTTGGAATGGGGGAGGGAGGGGTGGAGAACTTATCCCCTCACTTTTATTATTGATGGTCGGCGGGTTACTTTTGAACCCTTCGCGGGCTACCGGTAGCCCGAGGTCTACCCGATGTGCAGGCCTGTCGTATAGAACTGAAGCCAAACTACTACAAAACTACATCAGACAGAAACTACCAACGGGTAGAGCTGAGATTGAATAAGCACATGCATGCATCTTTGCTATGTCACTTTATCAGAAGCGTACATTCATTTCTTGTCTGCCCAACGCAGCTCCCTGTATTTGTTAAGACCTAAAATCTCAAGCTGCAAATCTTGGATTTTTCAGACTCGAGGCCAAGAAAAAGCTATTCGACTATATCCTGCCCCTGTGTTTGTGGTCATTTCTTCTGTTCTACCACTCCTTGTCCCAAGTATTTCCTGCTCTCTGGTTTTATGTCAAATTGCAAGACAGTCCCACCCAATGAAAGACAAAACAAGCCATCATGTCGGCGACCGTCAGTCAGTCTTTCCACAGACGCCTCCAGTTCTTCAGCAGCGCCTGCTAAAACCAGACTGAGAGTTCATCTCTCATATTGACCATTTACAGCTCTTAGGAAGCCAGTATGGAGAGCTGAGTTTTACCAACAAGCAAGCCTTGAAATTCTGGGCATTTGCTTCTAAATAACATGGAGTAAGACCAGACTATAAGTCCCATTTTCACTATTAGGTGTTATTTCAACCAAAGATAGACATGACATCAGCTACAGTTTTCAAGTACCATATATACTCGAGTATAAGTCGACCCGAGTATAAGCCGGGGCCCCTAATTTAAACCCAAAAAACTGGGAAAATTTATTGACTCAAGTATAAGCCTAGGGTGGGAAATGCAGCAGGGCCTGGCAACTCCTCCTTTGTGAGCTGGGTGTGTATGTGATGTTTAAAATGACTTTTAGCCACTGAGGCCAGTGCTTGAGTTGGTGGCTAAAAGTCATTTTAAACATGGGGGATCATGAGAAGCGGCACACAATGTTTAAAATGACTTTAAGCCACCGACCCAAACTTGCCTCAGTGTCTAAAATACTGACCCGAATATAAGCCGAGGGCCCCTTTTTTAGCCCAAAATTAGGGCTGAAAAACTAGGCTTATATTTGAATATATATAGTAAGTGATCTAGATTTCTGCCCTTGCTCATAAATAAGAGAACTAGGAGCCAGTGTGGTATAATGGGTAGAGGAACAGAAAAAGACTTGGGTTCAAATGCTGTTCAGCTATGGAGAATTCTATTTAACTTGGTCTTCTTCTGTAGGCTATGATCGCCTTGATTTAAACATGAAATTGTTTCACCGTTTCATCCCCGACCAAAATTGCTCTCAAAGGACTATCAGCTGTGCTAAGAGATCCAGAAGACTATCCTTTTGGCCACCAAAAGATTCTCAAAGGCAGAACATTAGTCTCAACAGATAAAAAGCCATAGTTTTAATCTCCCCCTCCAAGCTTTAACCTAAACTCAACATGAAAAGCTGATGGCGTCAAGAAGGGAAATGAAAATATTATCGTTCTATTACTTGGAAAGACGAATCCTTTTATAAGTCAGCTCTCTCTCACCTACGACCCATAAATGTCCGACAAGGCTATTTCCTAACTGGAATGTTGTTTAGTTTATATTGGCTCCACGCTGGGAGATAAAACCTACCTTATATATTCCCCTATTATTTTCTTGACCTAGATGGACAGTTCAGTATGTTAGGCCACTAGCTGCAGAGCCAGAGGTTGGGTGTTCGATTCCCCACTGTGCCTCCTAATAGATGAGACCACCTAGGTGGCTTTGGACAAGCTGCACAGTCCCAGGGCACCCTGGGAAAAACAGAACAGTAAACCACTTCTGAATATTCTTCACCTAAAAAGCCTGGAAAGGATCACCCTAAGTCAGAATTGACTTGACAGCACACAACAAAAGCTATCATAATAAAATATAAGACCCAGTCTTGGACTGGTATTATATAATTTACATACGTTTTAACGAAAGAAAAATCTAGATATCTGTTAAATGTGTTTTGGTTGTGCCTCATCCACAAGCATGTTACTTCCATTGCTAGGTCTCTGTATTTTGTTAATTTGTCCAATTCTTTATGGTAGACTCTGGCACCCCCTAGAATTGCAATGTCAATTATCCAGTCATTTCTTCATTCTGCTCCTCTGATGTCTGGTGCCTGATGGTGAAGGTGGCTGTCTGTTTGAATCTAAAAGCCCTAAAGCAGTGGTTCTCCACCTGTGGGTCCCGAGATGTTCTTGGACTGCAAGTCCCAGAAGCTTCCACCACTTGCTGTGCTAGAAGGGGTTTCTGGGAGTTGCAGTCCAGGAACATCTGGGGACCCACAGGTGGAGAACCACTGTCCTAAAGGATCTTTACTTGGTCTTTAAGTTGTTTCCTGTTGCCTTTTCAGCAACTAGCTTTATACTAAGTACTTTCTGAGGTGTGAAGCCAACTCAGCATACCACCTTCAGTTCTCCTCTCTCATGGCCCTAACCTGATTCAGCAGATCCGAGAAAAGTTGCCTTTTTCGGACTACACTTCCCAGAACATTCCTCCTTGTGACCATGCTAGCTGGAACTCTCTGACAGATGTAGTCAGAGCTTTCTCCATTTTCTATGCCTCTGACCTGTCCCATCTCGGCTTTTTGAGAACTACATATGAGGGCTTTCTTCTGAACCACTTTTAAAATCAGTATCTCAACTTGGGTTGCTATCAGCAGGCTGTTGGAGGATGATGGGAGGGCAAGGACAACAACATCTGGGGGACCATGGGTTTCTTGTCCCTTTCCCAGCCATCCATTAGGGGGCAGCAGCACACAGGTGCTGTCTGGCAGAGGGTGGCTGGAGGCTCCCGTATGTAGAAGCCTGAGACTATCTAGGCTGGCTTTTCTCCCAGGAGGAGCAGAGTGGAAATCAACTTTCCAACTTTTGGAAACCACTAAGCCAGGCATGTCCAAACTTTGGCCCCCCCCCCAGATGTTTTGGACCACAATTCCCACGGTCCTTTGCCTTTGGCAATCGAAGCTTAGAATTCTGGGAGTTGTGGTCCAAAGCATCAGGAGGGCTGAAGTTTGGACATGCCTGCACTAAGCTATCCAGCCATACCCAATCTTCCAGCATGGTTTTACATTACAGCCCTGGGTAATATGCTGCATCACTCAAATTCTCCTACTTTGAACCTCCCAGAAGCTTTCTCCCCTTTTAACCCATATATGCTGATCTCTGGTGCCCAGGCTGTTTCACAGCCTGGCACTTACTGCTTCCCTCCTGAGTAAGGTAAAGGTAAAGGTTCCCCCTGTACCTGCGTGCGAGTCGTGTCCAGCTCTAGGGGCAGGGCTCATCTTCATTTTCAAGCCAAAGAGCCACTGTTGTGCAAGTCCGTGGCCAACGTGGCCGGCATGGCTGAACGCATTTCTGTGCAAGGAACACTGGTTTTTACCTTCCCGCTTTTTTATGGTGGTACCTGTTTATCTTCTTCAAGCAGGTCCAAACGCCGGCCCTCCTGATGTTTTGGACCGCAAGTCCCAGAATTCTAAGGTTAGATTGCCAATGGCAAAGGACTGTGGGTGTTGTTGTCCAAAACATCTGGAGGGCCAAAGTTTGGACGAGACTGATCTACTTGCATTGACATGCTTTCGAACGGCTAGGTTGGCAGGAGCTGGGAGTTATCAGCGGGAGGTCACTCCGCTGCATGGCACCCAGGATTCGAACAACTGAGCTGCCAACTTTGCAGCCAACAGTTTCAGCGCTCTAGTCCACTGAGCCACCATGTCCCACTCCCTCCTGGGTACACTTTATGATACACCTCAGATTCCACAGGTCAACGATCTCCACATATTCACATTGTGCTTAACTCACCAATGGTTATGTTACTTGCTAACAATGCATTTGGTGCCTAATGACCACAAATGGCTACTACTGGAGTTGTTTTAATCACACACACACACACACACACACACACACACACACACACAAGATTCAACCTACACAACTCTTTATCTGGCACAGTTCTGTGCCGTTAGCCTGAACCCATAACATTTCTTTCTTTTACGTGAATCATATTAAATAATTTCACATCTTGGTCTCAAGCACTATTTGAAGAACAAGCAAATCCTCTTGCCATTTTGCATTCCGATTTGCGCATTAGCCTGCTGCATGCAGGTGTGGGTCAATTTGTGTCAGGATTCACAAAGACCGCATTCTTTATGGATCCCCAACGAGAGCTGCCTTATGGGATCAGACCAACGTCCATCCGATCCCAATTTCTGAGCCTAAAAATAATTAGTCAGAAGCGTCTGGGAGAGTCAGAGGAAGCAGGTGAAGGTGGTGGCTTTGTCGTTCAGAATTTAGTACACAGGGGTGCCACTACGATGATCACGAAATCGATGGAGGGCTACAGCTGGTCCCTCCATGAAAGGTACATAAATTGCCTGCCCCTGTTCTTCTCCAAATCCCTAGACTCTTAGCTGCTTGACTCCTTTTTGACTATCTAACACAGGCCTGTTCAAACTTCGGCCCTCCAGATGTTTTGGACTGCAACTCCCACAGTCCTTTGCCATTGGCAGTTTAAGCTTAGAATTCTGGGAGTTGTGGTTCAAAACCTCAGGAGGGCCGAAGTTTGGATATGCCTGATCTAAAACATCACCTGATGCTTCTCGCCTCCCCTCCCCTTCGGTTCACTCCAAAATCCCAAAAGAGATGGAGTGCTTGAGTGCTGCGAGGAGGCACCGGGGACAAGAAACTCAGCCGGGGTCATGTGGTTTCCATGTCAATAAGCTTCCATTCCCAGCAACGTTCCCCATTCAACTGCCATGACCAATGGGGGCGGGGGCTCTCAAACAGTGCAGAGATGCTTTTCTCTGTGTGATGGACAGGGCTTCTCTCCCGAGCCCAGCGGAGGAGAGGAGAAAGCCAGAGGGCAAAAGAGGGCCGCTGGCCTTTGGTAACCCAGTGCACAGGCTGGTAAAGAGGCATGGTGGGAACGCAGAGAGAAGGCATTCACAGGCTAATCACCATATCCAGCTTTGCAGGCCCTTCCAGGAAAAAGGAGACAAGGCAGGGAGCACAGGCCTTGACAGGTCTTAAATTGATTAGTGGTTCCAAAACACAGCCTCCCCAGTTTTAGGGAGCAGAGGAAGTCTAGGTTAAAGGAAACCATGACCCCATTCCAGGCAAAACCCAAAGAAACACAACAAAGGACAAACACACGGGGCACCTTAAAGGCTAACCATGATATTGTAATGTAAGCTTTCATGGATCAAGTCCACTTCTTCAGACACAGGGCAGCAGAATGAGATGTTGAAGGAAATATCAGTGTGTGGTACATTTACTGTACAAGAAGCATCAGTTTCATACCAGATATTCATGTACTGCCTCATATACCCAAGAACCAATGGATATTTCCTATGAAGCGTCTAGTTCAGTGCTTCTCAACCTGTGGGTCCCTAGATGTTTCTGGACTGCAACTCCCAGAAACCCTTCCAGCAGTGAGTGGTGGAGGCTTCTGGGAGTTGCAGTCCAAGAACATCTGGGGACCCACAGGTTGAGAACCACTGGTCTAGTTCATCCAGCATTTCATTCTGTTGCCATATATCTGAAGAAGTGGACTCGATCCACGAAAGCTTACGCTAAAATGTAATAGTTGGTCTTTAAGTTGCCATGTGGTTCTGTCTTTTGTTGTGTTGGATGTTGCCTGGAATCTTTGCACAGACTAACACAGCTGCCTCTTCCATGACCCAAATGGCATGCACATATCCATCACTAGAGTTCTCTGCACTGAACTATTCCACGCAGGATGGCTAGAAGCCGAGTGCACTGTTTTGAAAAGCACCGCATTTGAAGTGACAAGAAGCGAAGGAGATGTTTTTTATCCACGGGGTTCGGTGCCTACAATTTGCTGAGTCAGCCAGAAGGTCCTTTGCCTTCTCCTCTGGCACCGCCTCCTCTTGGTCTCAGACAGAAAATGGTCTTTTCCATCACTTCCTACCTGATCCTTTGGACTAGTGACAGCAGGGTTTTAACGTGGGATGTTCCACTTGTGGGTCCTCCCTTTGAGAGCCAGGTTTAGGAGACAGGGTATCACCTGCTGAACTCTGCCACATACTCTCTGTCAAAAAGCAGGGACAACTGCACTCCTGGACTACTCGCCAGCTGGGCCATGCTGACTTGGGGTATTTGTACACGACCCCTAAACTCCTCCACAAATGGCTCCCAGCTCCGGAGCTTACAATTGTTTCCCCACCAGCTCCGGAGTTTGCAGAAAATTAAGTGCGGCCATGCCCACCTAAGCGCGTCCCAGCGCACTTTTCAGGTACCTGCTCTTGGAGGGTGAAAAATCCCAGATCCGATGTAAAGGAGTGAGTGCCCGGCTCTCCTCGCTTCTATTTGTTGTTGTTTTTTGCCTCCCGCCCCTTTAAGAGAAGGAATCAGGACAACGGGGAGGCTTGGACCGGCAGACGGAGGTGAGCCTGCATTCTTTTGTCCCCTTTTTTCTCCCTCCCCTCACGCAGACAGGATCAAGGAAGTGCGGAGGGGTGGGGAGGCAGAAATAGCAACGAACCCCCAAGATCTCTGGTCTGAATTTAAGTGGCCAGCGGATCTTAGGGGTCGTGTGAAAAGGCCCTTGGAGATGGTTGGACATGTAATCCAGAAAAGTAACTTTCCCATGATCTGGTGTATGCAAATGTCTTGGCCACCAACCTTCAGATGCGACATAAAATGCATCTTCTAGGATGGTGGCATCCTTTGTTGAGCAAAACAATATATCAGAGGGTTGGATGGGTGGGGGTGGGGACACCAACAAGAGCAACCATTCGCCGAGCCAAAAGCATGAGTACCATTTTCATTCAGCAAAATCCCAGTTTCATTACAGTCAGAAAGCCAACAAATATCTTCTCTGGAAGTTGAGTCATGGCTACTTTAGACTTCTTTTTTCGTGAGAGAGACAAATGTTTTGCTGCTCATCCAAACAGCTTCGTCAGCCTGAAGTTGATGAAATGCTGGATGAAGTAGACCAGTGGTTCTCAACCGGTGGGTCCCCAGATGTTCTTGGACTGCAACTCCCAGAAGTCTCCACCACTCATTGTGCTGGAAGGGTTTCTGGGAGTTGCAGTCCAGAAACAGCTTCAGCCGAATATTCATCACCACTGACCTAGAGCCTCTTTGCAGTCCTCTGACTCTATACCTGAGGTTGGCCAGACCCCACCCCCCACCCCGCCCCTGCAAGTGGCTTTCAGCTGGACTCAGACCATGTAAAACCAAGAGTCGTGAGCTCACACCAACAGGCTTTCTCACAGATAACTCCACCCCTCTACACACAAAACACAATATCCCCCCTTCTTCCTTCTAGAGGGGCCCGAGCCATGAATGATGCTGCCGTTCTCTTGCCGGGACATGTTAATTAAGGGGGAACCCCGTTTGATCACTGGGCTCTGTCAGGCTCAAATGTCTCTTTCATAACCCATGGCTGCTTTTGTAACTTAAGGCAGGGACCAGGTGCGTGGGGCTCCTGATCAGCCCTCGGCCAACTGGCGGCCCCAGGGCCCCCTCCCCACCCCGGTGTCCTCTCTCTGCCCGAAGCGCCTCCTCTCCCCATTTCTTACAAATGTCTAATAAGCCAGATGATCTCGGTGGTTCTTTGTGTGGGCTCCTATTGTATAGTGAGGACTCAAGGGGTCGAGGTGGGGAGGGCGTGGAGAGAAAAGTGTCAGTCTTTAATGGAGTCTCTGGTAATCACAGGACAGTATGCATTCAGGAAATTACCATAACAGTGGGGAAGTCCTCCAACTGCCCTCTCATTCCCAGCTCTGTGTTTTTTGGAGGGTGGGGAGTGGGGCTTTGAACAGCTTCTCTCTCTCTCTCTCTCTCTCTCTCTCTCTCTCTCTCTCTCTCTCTCTCTCTGTGTGTGTGTGTGTGTGTGTGTGTGTGTGTGTGTGTGTGTGTGTGTGTCTAGGTTTATGCATGGGCCTATGTTGTCTGCATGCCATTGTTATCAGGATGTACGTACAGGCCAAGCAGCAGAGCTAGGGGAAATCTAGGCCCTCCAAAATGTTCCCCTGACCCCACCACCACCACCTGCAAACTAGCCAACGTCTCAATTGTCCTGGAAATTCTTCCAAGGGTTTGAGAGTTGAGAGACAAAAGATGCCCAGAATTTGGGAAGCCTGCTACAAATATTTGGGAACGCACAATACCCAGATTTAGAACGTCTGGATGGTTTTGGACCTTGTTGCAGCCGCCTCTCCCCCCAAAAAACAAACAAACAAACAAACAAAAACATCAAACTGGTCAACCTGTTTATCCCAGATCTCATGACGGAGGATGCGGCCACCGAAGAAAACACAGACGGGCATCACTTTGTCATCGCTCGTGCCCTCATGGAACCAACTCCTGGTAGATATCATTAGACTGTCTTTCTGCCTCCCATTGTGGGAGATGGGATCATTCAGACAGCTTGGACTCAAGCTGTTTAGGTGATGCTGAGTATTATCTATGATTAGTTTTAAATCTCTTGTAGAACATGGGCCATGCTGAGCAGGGGATTCTGGGTGTTGTTGTTCCAAGAAGCAAACTTCCCAAGATCTGCACAGATCAGCGGCCCAATTTATCCCTGTAAATGAGTGTCTTACTCAGCAGACTGTACCAGCAAAGAAGCCGATTATCACCTACAATCTGCGGCCACACGTACACCTTTTCAGTGACCAAGACACTGGGCCTTTTCACACGACCCCTAAGATCCGCTGGCCACTTAAATTCAGACCAGGGATCTTGGGGGTTCGTTGCTCTTCCTGCGTCCCCACCCCTCCGTACTTCCTTGCTCCTGTCTGCGTGAGGGGAGGGAGAAAAAAGGGGACAAAAGAATGCAGGCTCACCTCCGTTTGCCGGTCCAAGCCTCCCCAAGCCCCATCGTCGTCCTGATTCCTTCTCTTAAAGGGGCGGGAGGCAAAAAACAACAACAAACAGAATCGAGGAGAGCCTGGCACTCACTCCTTTACATTCGGATCTGAGATTTTTCACCCTCCAAGAGCAGGTACCTGAAAAGTGTGCTGGGACGCGCTTAGGTGGGCGTGGCCGCACTTAATTTCCTGCAAACTCCGGAGCTGGTGGGGAAACAATTTTAAGCTCCGGAGCTGGGAGCCATTTGCGGCGGAGTTTAGGGGTCGTGTACAAATAGACACTGACAACCATGATTGATGGGATCCACCTCCTCCACGTTGCATCCCTTGAGGGCTTTGCAAAAGAGTCTCTTTTAATACCCTGCACTTGAGGGTGTAACAGGAAACTCTTGGCCTGGGACTCACTCGGAGCGTGCCGGCGAGGAGGGGGCACCCTGAGCCTGTCCAGATCCAGATGATGTTTAGGGGAGTGAAATGCGTGTGGGGAAGATCCAGCCCCTGCAAAGAACATGACATAATGCAGTAGTTTTGAAGCAGATTTGAAAATTGCGGCATGATGTAACATCCAAAAGTTATTTGCTCACAGTCTTGAGTCTTAAAACTGCAGCTTCGAATCGGAATTAAATCCGAAGCTTAGGCCAGGCCAGATGGCAAAACTCAACCGATTCTTAGAGGTGCCGTTCACTTTCGCTGGAAATTAGGGTGGTGGGGAGAAATGAGGAAGTGGGGGGGGGGAGAAGTGAGACACGGTAGGTACAGCACTTATTGACAGGAAAATTTGGGGCGGAGGGGGAGGGAAGGAGCCGGGCAGATTAACCTTTAGTTTTTTTGGTATTCAGCCAGGGTTTCAATACCGGCATTTATGAGGGAAGGGTTTTTGCATGCAAATGGCTTTCTGCCAGGCCCATCTGAATGTTACAACGCATACAGACACACACACATACACTGAGAAAGAAAGAGAGAGAGAGAGCGAGAGCGCGCGAGCCTTCTGCATTCAGGACTCTCACAAAACAGTGCAAACTGCTGTTATTTGCCAGGGCCCCCGGATTGCAATAATGCAGCCAACAAAAGAGATGCAAGGAACAATAAAGAGTTGAATGGCTGAGATCAGCAGGTCCCCTTGCCGGTCGCCATGGAAACCCTACCAGGGCTTACTAAAGGTATTTCCTGAAGAAAAAGTGCACACATGCCCAACAGCTCTGCTAATCCCAACAGGAAGCGCTTACTGGGCCTCCAGAGATTGGCCTCTTTTTTTAGGAGGGGTGGGTGAGAATTTTCCCCCTCCCCTCCCCTCCCCCTTTCTCCTCTGCCGGGTGTGTCACCCAGCTGGATCCGGCCCACCCCTTCCCCATGTTGCACACACACATTTCCAAAAGCATCACTTCTGTTTCTTGTTATAAGGCGTTTTTTTGGTGGTTGAGTTGGTCCGGCCGGGGATGGGGGTTTGGAGGCTTCCTCCTCTCTCTCTCTTTCTCTCTCTCTCTTTCTCTCCCTCTCAAAACAAGCCCCCTCCTCAAAATCATAACATGGATATATTCCAGACTAGTCTGGTTTATAAACTCTGGCTTCTGCCAAGCATTAATGAAAGGAAGCAGTTTAATGCCTGAGAGAGGGACCTAACAGAAGCCCCTCTGGGGCTCAAGAGCAACCAGGAAAATCTGGGGCAACAACGACCATCCCTGTAACTTTGGAAGGGCTCACTGGGGTGGAGTGAGGTGTGTGGGGGGGGGGGGGTGGTCGGATCCTAACCAGCGATCCAACAGGGAGAACCGCCAGGCTCTCTTGAGACCCAGCTGTAGCTGGCAGTAAGTTCTCATCCAAGTTCTGATTTAGGAACAAAAAGCTTGGAAAAGGATGGTCCCTGGAATCGACAGAGTGATCCAGTCATAAAAGCACTGGTTTATCCCTTGTTTTTGCAATTAATTATTTTTTTTTGGGGGGGGGTTGAAGTACCGAGGGTCCATCTCTGAAAACAGTTCAGAAAGAATAATGAAGAAGGCTGCAATGTGCAGATGGGGGGGGGGTTACAACTGCCAATGGCCAAATTATTTGATGGACTCTGGGAGTTTTGGTTTTTTTTTAGAAATATCTCATGCCTCTCTCCACGAGAAATTCCCAAATGCCAATGTTGATTCTTGGCTACAGGAGGTTTAGAGCATTTTTTCGAGCGGCTGGGGGTGGAGAGGGGAAGGTGGGGAGAAGCCATGTGGTCCTTTTATGCAATCCAGAAACTGCAAACTTTCCTGAAGGGCCATCGGTCTCAAGGATGACCTTCCACTGCATCATGCAGGCACGGGATAATCGTGTTATATCAGAAGCCTAATGGGTAGAATCACAGGCTATTTCCTTTTTCATGAGGCCTCCTTTGCTTATTTCCTGTAATTATGTGCTTTCTCATGCTGTTGTTTTGATTGATCTTCTCTCTCTCTCTCTCTCTCTCTCTCTCTCTCTGTGGGGGAGTGTGACCAACTCTTCGTGACTCCATCCATCTCCATGGAGTTATCTTGGCAGGAATACAGGAGTGGGCTTGCCAGTTCCTCCTCCAGGCCCCTACAGCACCTGGTATTCCCTGGTGGTCTCCCATCCAAGTACTAAACCAGGGCCGACCCTGCTTAGCTTCCGAAATCAGGCGAGATCGGATGTGCCTAGGGCATCTAGACAGCTTGGTCTTCTGTACTCCTGCCTATTTTGCATTTAATACACTTTCATGCGTGATTCGCCATTCTGAAACCCTTTGGACTGAACAGCAGTATCCCCAAATTGTACTAGTAGTAAATTTTGGAAAGAGAATGGTTGAGAACAAGCATGGAGATTATGCTCCTGAACAACACCCGTTTTTATAGACTTCTGCCGGAATGTGCAGTAAGGATATTTCCAGATCTTTGGCAGTTTTGCGTTCCACAAAGGGACTAAACTAAGCCAAGGAGAAATGTAAGGTGACAAGTATAATCTGAATGGCCTGTAGGAATCTGGGTAGGTTTGTGCGTTCAGTTGCAAATTTTTATAACTTTGTTAAACTACATGAGTGAAGTATTATATCACTTGTAGATTTTTTTATCCAAAGTTTGCATCTAGTATGTATGCAGACAGACAGACGGATGGATGGATGGACAGATAGATAGACAGATAGATAGATAGACAGACAGACAGACAGATAAATAGATAGATATAGATAGATAGATAGACAGACAGACAGACAGACAGACAGAGAATCCATATGCAAATATATACTACCGTATTTAAAGTATCTTTAAAATTTCCTTAAAGGAAAAATGTCTGCCAGAACTGCCTGCACATACAAAACAGGGCTAAGACCACCCCTGCAGCCTGATTCACAATTAAAACAAGCAAACAAACACATCCCACAAAAGCAAAAGGTGTCGTGAATAGAAAGAAGCAGCAAGTTTGAAGGCTGGGAAAATGGGACTGTCTTCTCTCCTTGTGTAGTCAGCTTGGCCAAGGGTGCTGGTTTGGGGATGATACTTCATAATCCAGGGTGGTAATTCATCAAGGTGTAGAAATGGAATTTAAGCTCAAGGAAAGACGCAGGGTTTTTTCCACAGGACACATGCACATACCAAGATTATAAAAGCTTGGGAGAACAGAATCAGGTGGATCTCTATGGTAAGAAATTGCAGAACTTGATTCTGTAAGGGACGGCCCAGCTTTCACAGAACCCGGTGACTTGGAGCTGCGACTTGAGTATAGAAATACAGGGAATGCCTTCTGTTTAGCTTCCGGAACATCTTCAGAAAGTGAACATTTTAGCAACAGGGAGCTTCCTGATTCAGCAGCGATGCAAAATGTGTCACCGCCTACGTTGGAAGGATTCTCACCTGTTGCCAGCACTGTTTGATCTCCAGGAAGGAATAGTCCCTCAGACTAGAGTACATAATATACCCGTTTTTGCATGCATTTCCATTGGGGAAAGTATGCTCCAAAACCTACAGAAATATAAAGAAGTGTGATTTCTTTGCATAATGGTGAAGAACTGCAAAATTGACCAATTACTTACTTACTTACTTACTTACTTACTTACTTACTTACTTACTTACTTACTTACACACACACACACACAGAGAGAGAGAGAGAGAGAGAGAGAGAGAGAGAGAGAGAGAGAGAGAGACCCAGTCCTTAAGAGTTATTTAGGGATAGGACTGAAGACAGAAGTAGCTTATCAACAACCAAAACCAAGCCAGCCTCTGTGCCATCTCAAATTTCAAGCCAGGGAGAAATATTTACTATGCACTGACTATAAACATAACACACATACATACACACACACACACACACACACACCTCGGTTCTAGCTCCCCACCTGGCATATGCTTATGCCACAAAAAACCAGCTGGCAGCAGTCCACCCGCAGCCTGCTGAATCCATGCCAATATTTAACAAAAACAAAAAAAACAGAGAGAGAGAGAAAAAAGAAGAAGAATGGGATCATTCTTGAGTTGTTGTTTTAAAGGAAGAGGGGTGATGTAAAAAGAGAAGAGCCGTAATGATATCAGAAACACAGGCCTTTAGAAGAGCAGCCCTCTCCTTAGAAATGGGAATGTTCTTACAGAGTCTAAGAGTGCCTGTTTGGGTGATAATCGAGTGTCTTCTCAAGCCTACCTCACCCAGGGCAATAAAGAAAAGGTTGCACCAAAGGCGCTCCAGGATGCTGCCTGTCTGGCATATGTCCAAAGCTGGGCACAGGCATTGCCCAGGAGGTGGCTCTGTCCATTCCCCTCCAAGCCTATCTCTGCCCCATAGCAGCCTTTCTACCCCAGTTGGCAGCTGGAGACCCAGACCAGGCACAAGGATGGCTCTTGGCTTGGCTTGTGAGCACAAATATCTTTCCTTCTGATGTAGCCTGCCTGAAAGCCAATGAGAACATAAGAACATAAGAACATCAGAAGAGCCATGTTGGATCAGGCCAAAGGCCCATCTAGTCCAGCTTCCTGTATCTCACAGTGGCCCCACCAGATGCGTTTGGGAGCGCACGAGACTAGATCTCTGTCTCCTGATACCACTCCCCTGCATCTCGCCCTTGAAGTACCCTGCTTTTAAGCCTGGAGATGACACATCTCCATCATGGTTTGATTGTAACCTGTGATGGACTTTTCCTCCAGGAATCTGTCCAATCCCCTTTTGAAGGCATCCAAGCCAGATGTCATCACCACATCCTGTGGCAGGGAGTTCCATAGACTAACAACGCGCTGGGTGAAAAAATATTTTCCTTTGTCTATTCTGACTCTCCCAGCCCCCACTTTGAGTGTATGTCCACTAGTCCTGGTATTTTGTGAGAGGGAGAAGAGCTTCCCTCTATCCACTTTACTCATGCCCTGCATTATTTTGTACGTCTCAATCATATCCTCCCCCCTCAGGTGCCTTTTTTCCAGACTAAAAGAGCCCCAAATGTTTTAGCCTTTCCTCATCAGGGAGGTCCCCCAGCCCAGTCATCATTTTAGTTGCTCTCTTCTGCACCTTTTCCAGTTCCACTATGTCTTTTTTGAGATGCAGATACCAGAATTTATATGAGGTCCACATCTAAAATTTAGTTAAATTAATTAAATGCTCCCCATCCCTTGGTTTTAGAGTTCCAAGGCTCCCTAATGCCTCCTTCTCCCCTGGATATGCCTTTGGGAGCCTTGCCATGTGGTTTGGATGAGCCTTTATTTGTCCTATCTGTCCTGTGCAGATCAAGAGCATTCTCGTGTGGTCCCGGACGCATCTGGTGGGGCCACTGTGAGATACAGGAAGCTGGACTAGATGGGCCTTTGGCTGATCTCTCTCTCTCTCTCTCTCTCTCTCTCTCTCCCCCCCCTAACCTACCTTACAGGTTGTTGGGAAGATGTTGGGGGGAGGAGAGTAGATTACTGGTGAAAGGGTGCAACCCCAGCTTGCATCCATTTGTGAAACAGCAGGATAAAGAGCCAACGAATGCATACTGTCTATAAATTATTTTATAGAGAATTCCTCTCTGCTTACAGATGCAGTATATTTAAAGAGAAACCAAGTTCAGTCTGAAAGAAAAGAATTACAGTCAAAGAGATCTGAGGCCTTGAAGGAACCAATTGATAGCTTGTCCACCTAGGATAGCCATCACTTCAGTACTACAGTAGTAAGATGGATCTCCATGTGTAAATGGTAGTCAATAGAGGTGTACTACAACTTCCTTAACTCACCCTGACTTTTCTCAGTGGGTAGACTTGGCCTCAGAGGAAAGGTTGGGCTGGGTTTAACCCTACATTGCTGTTTCTTTGAGAGACCTATGGCCAGGAGAGCTTGTGGTGTTCCACTTTATACCCCAGAGCACAGAGAGAACTCCTAGTTCCCTGAGCTCCTTGCCCTCTGAAGATGCCAGCCACAGAGACTGGTGAAACATCAGGAAGAAAATTTCCAGAACATGGCCAGACAGCCCCCCTCCCAAAAAAACTCACAACAACTATCTTATTGTGTTCCTTCGATAAACTGGGCAGTCAAATAATCTTTGAATCATAATTTTAGGATTGCAAATCCAGAAGGATTTTACATATAATCAAGTCTAGTCTATGTCAAGGAGGCCCAGTGGGTGGATTTGAACTCTCAACCGCTAGCTCCACCGCCAGATGTCTAAATCACTGAGCTAGCTTCCTTGCACTTTATTGATAGGAAGACCCACTTAGAGATGGAGTTAGCAGGCCAATTTACCAACTGTTCTTTGTTACAGATCTGCATTCTGAAAAGTAACTTTTGTTTTATGGCACACAGGTAGGGCTCATGTAACTGAATAGAACAAAAGTCACGGTGTGAAGGGTGGATAGAGAAATAAACTGGCTTCTATCCTCCTGGTTTTTCTGAAATCTTAGAAAACTGGGAAGGTTTTGAATTCTCCAGGATTCTTTTCCAGTATCAGGTGGCACAACATTTGGAAATGAGGAAGAGGGAAAAAGTGACCCCCTCCAACCCCCCCCCCCATCAAGACCAGATATAAAGCCCATTTTCTTTGCAAAGCAAGATGGCAATTGGGGACTCAGCAGATAAACAAAAGTGTCAAGCTATCATTCCACAGTCTCCACCCTCTCAGTAAACAAAAGGCCTGGCTGAGACCCTGTTGATCCTTCTTTTTTTGGGGGGGGGGGGGGAAGGGCAACTAGCCTTTTCATCATCTTAAAGGAGAAGGGGGGCTTTATGTCAGTCCAGTGAAGACTCCAACTCCAGGTGTCATACTAGCTTTAAAATCTCTTCTGAAGCTAACCCCATGACCCAGAAATGGAAATGATGTGTGCTTTTTTGAGTCTTTGCTTTCCTTGCCAGGTGTGAGACTCAGCAAGCTGGTACTCCCGAAAGGTTGAGCAGCACCTCATGCTCCATTTCCCCCTATCCGGGGCGACACCCATGCTTTCCGTGGGGTGAAGGCAACGCTCCAAAGGTTGGCCGGCATCCCATGGGAACAAAATGCAAGCCTCAGAACATCTGTGAAGCCACAGTGGTTTCCCTGGGCCGAGAACCCAAGGTGCACCAAGTTGCAGGGTCCTTGGGGAGGCCTCCGGACAAGCTTGTTTATTCTGGTCTTTGTTATTGTTTTCGAAGCCTACCTCTGGCCCCTCGCCCTCCCCCTCTTGCACGGTGAAGCTTGGGCAGAGCTCTGGGAGGGTCAGGTTTCTAAAGGCGGACTGGCTTCTGTCATCACCCTCACCGCTGGCCTAGGCACCATCGCCGCTGGAGGCTAAGGGGGGCGGGGGCTCTTTTTGTTTCTACGAGTTCATCCCCGAGCATTTCGGCAGCATAATAGCCTCTCCTCCTCTCACTCTTGAGCCAAGGGGTTGTAAAAACACTGGCCCAGCTGTAAGGCACAATCTCTGACCTTTGGGTTGTTCAGTAACTGCTGCTCCTCCCGATATCACCCTCTCCCCTGACCACATCCGAGTAATGAATCACAGCGCAATGCAAATCAGTAACTGATGCTCCCCTGGCCTCCAGGCCAGCTGGTGCTTCTCTTCTCTGCTTGCCTTTGGCCAATTCTCAAGTGGACTCAAGTCAGCAGAGCTCAAACCGATTCCCCAGAGCTTGAAAAAGTTAGCACTCTCTGACTCTTTCTCCCTCTCTCCTTTCTTTCTTTCTTTCTTTCTTTCTTTCTTTCTTTCTTTCTTTCTTTCTTTCTTTCTTTCTTTCTTTCTTTCTTTCTTTCTTTCTTTCTTCCAGCATCAACTCCTTCCTTCCTCCCTCCCTTCCTTCCTTTCGGAAAACCTGGAATCTTTGCTCGTCCTTAGCTTTTGCATCACAAGACCAAGTGGCTATCCCTGACTTTGTAAGACTCCTGTTTTCCACGAGCTTTCACCAAGTCCATCTTTACAACAGGGAAATAAATTCTACCAACAGGATGACAAAATGGATTGACAGTGAAACAAAAGACAACAAAATGGCATCTCCTTCCCACATCTTCACACCAATTGAGTTCATTTACGCAATACTGGGTTCAAGACAGCCTATAACTGAAGTAATATTGCCCAGTGCAATATGCTACATATGCTCAGTGCAATATGCTACATTACACTGGTTTTTTTTAAATGCATTTCCGTGTACCAGTATGGCATGTCCAAACTTTGGCCCTCCAGATGTTTTGGACCACAACTCCCACAGTCCTTTGTCAATGGCAATCTAAGCTTAGAATTCTGGGACTTGTGGTCCAAAACATACGGAGGGGGGGTGTCTTGACAGTGTGCATTGCAAAGACCCATCTATCTTATGGCAGCCAAACAGATTTTTCAACGGCCATGGCCAACATAAGGAGTGGTGTTACAAGTGCCACCAGCCCTTACTGGGTTTCCACGCAGGGCCAAGCAGCAGGAATGATCTGACCCTTTAAAATCATATCTTGGCTCTCTTTTCCTTTCACCGGTCATCTCCTACGTGCATAGCACTCGTCAACGGATCCAAGCCACACTGCAGTTTACTCAAGGCGCTAATTTGAACATTCAGCTATCTTCAGATTAGAATCCAGATAACTGAGGCATGTGATAAATCCACTCCTGGGTCTACGCGCTGCACATAACGAGATTGCCTCTATTTGCATGTGCCAAGCTTATCTGCATTTTTGAAGTCTGCACTCTAAATATCCTTGAATCTTTAGATTAGGACGTCAGGTATCTAGATACTTCATTGTCAAGTTTTAGATCAAACCGGTAGTGGTGGGTGGCGGGGTGGCGGTGGCGGCGCCTGGACTCATTCCTCAGACAAAGCAGTGGTGGTTTAGTGCATATTTATTTATTTATTTATTTATTTATTTATTTATTTATTTATTTAT